>JAJMBI010000003.1:0-124991 GCA_030572815.1 Starmerella asiatica | reverse complement strand
CAGCCATAGTGTGTCCCAGCCATAGTGTGTCCCAGCCATAGTGTGTCCCAGCCATAGTGGATTCCAGCCATAGTGGATTCCAGCTATAAGCACCCGACCATAAGGCCAGCATTTACGCCCTTCCATTCCATCTATAATGCTAACGACCTTCTTAATGTCAGTGGTGATGGCCGCCATCACGCTGGCCGCCGGTTGGGCGCCCCTGTACGTCTCTTCCGACGTCAACATTGCGTGGCTGTCGCCGTTCAGTGCTGGCGTCATTCTCGGCACGACATTCGCGCTCGTGCTCCCGGAATGCTATGAGGCATTCGAATTAAAATGCATTGCGGCATTTCTCATCATTGCCGGCTTTCTCTTCATGTTAATTTTAGAACATCTATACTCGCCCCATTTCGACACGGAAATGGGGTCCAATGAACCCGAGCGCACAAACTCGGGGGAAGTTTCCTTGATGCAGCCGGCCACATGGACGCGCGGCTTAAGCATGACGACGTTCGGTATGACAATGCATGCTGCAGCGGATGGCATTGCCCTGGGAGCGACGTCAGGCTACTCACAGATGCTCGTGTTTGCCGCTATCTTGTTGCATAAGGCACCGGCAGCCATTAGTCTCACGTCGATCTTGCTCACGCGCAAACCCGCTATGACAGTGTCATGTTTACACCGTGACATTATACTGTTCGGGCTCGCGGGACCACTGATGGCCGTACTTTTGTCGGCAATCACGGCAATTGTTGGCAGCGGTGGCAACAGTGTGGTTGCCAACAAGTTTGCTGGGGCGTGTTTAGCATTGAGCGGTGGCACGTTTGTGTTTGTGGCCATGCATGTGCTCGAGCACGCACGGGCCACGGAAACGCACGGGGCAAACCTGCCGCCACTTGCACTGGTTGCAATTGGCACGCTGCTGCCGGTTTTAGCGTCGCTCATTCCCGAATAGTCCATGAATTTTAGATTACATGAGTGTTTATTTACGGCGCACGGCTTCGCGGAAAAGAAAGCGGTCACGCATGCTTACGGCACTCCGGCCAGCCGGAGGCAGTTGTGGCGCCCGTTTGCGGCCTGGCTTTGGTTCTGTTTCAACTGAAAGCAGGCGAACGGTGACGCCGTCGCGCTCAGCGCTAAGCCGACGCACGCGCGTTTGTGGCTTTACAGCCGACTCAATTGGCTGTGAATCATCACCGGAATCATCATTTTCTGCTTCTTCACGCAGCAATTCGCTCAACAATCGCCGTTCTTTACGGCCAGAGGCCTGCTGCTGTAGTTTTAACCGTTCATCGCGCTCGCGGCGTTTTTGCTTAGCCCTACGACGCAGGGTCGCTTCTGATTCCTTTAACCGTTTTTCTCTCAGCTTTGTAGATATTCTGGATTCCTGAAATGTTACTTCTTCGGGGGCCTCGTCGCTCGACTCGCTCATCTTGAAAAATTTAGACCCTAACCCGACACGCATAGAAACCCTACATATATCTAATTTAAAAAAAAAAGAGAGGCATCCAAGTGGTGTTTACTACATACTACATAACACAGTAACCACCATCAACCAGCAGATCGGATCCCGTAACGTACGTGCTCGCATCCGACGCTAAAAACAGGTAGGCGCCCACCAATTCGCGCGGGCTCGCCATCCTGCCCATTGGCGTGATGGGGCCCCAAACGCCGCTGTTCGACTCCGCCTTTGCTTCCGTCATGTCCGTTAAGATGTAACCCGGGGAGACCGAGTTCACGCGGGCAAATGTGGCCCATTCAAGCGCCAATGCCTTGGCCAAATGGTTCACTGCGGCCTTGCTGGTCGTGTACGCAGCCATTGTGTCCGGCACGTTGATGATCCTTCCCGACATCGAACCGGTAACAATAAGGTTGCCCTGTCCCCTCTCGCGGAAGTGTTTACCAATTGACTTCGCACAGTAGTAAACACCATCCACATTCGTCCGCATCACCCGCTCCCACTCGGCATTGTCGGCCTCGTCCAAGATCGACTCGGCACCGGTCCAAACAACGCCGGCATTGGCAACAAACACATCGATCTTGCCGAAGTCCTTGATTTGCTGGCTAATTGCACTGTCAACAGCCTCACTATCGGTGATCCGCACTTTGTATGCCCGGCACCTAACGCCATACGTCGACTCTAAATACTTCACTTTGTCGGAGGGATCCCGCGAATTGTACCACAAAGCAATGTCGGCACCGGCTTGGGCATAGGCTTCAGCCACAGCATAGCCAATGCCTCCGGAACTGCCCGTAATGCTGGCAACTTTACCCTTCAAAGAGAAAAGGTCAAAGACATTGTTCTTAGTCTGCTCAATTACACTAGGAGTGGGCTGGACAAACTCCACGCCGACATAGTTTGTGCGATTCGCCGTCATCGTTGTTGAAAAGGATTTAAAAAGAAAACGGTGGTAGTATGCGGCGTTCGTAAAAGCGCTGGCCACGGATTTTTTTGCTGTCACGTGGAGAACGCTGCGAGCGAAGGTAGGTGCGATGGTGAACATTTAATGGTAAACGGTTTGTTAGGTGAAGTTGGGGTGCTTAAAGGTAAGCTTGACTAAATATGACACAGTGAGGTGGAAATGAGTCAATTTTTTTATACATTGGTTTGCAGCGGGCGGTACCGGGTGCTTTACGAGACGGCATGACAAGATCTAGGGTAGGCGTGCAGGAAGTTCACGGAATGACAATTTTTCCGAAAAAAACGGTCGTAAACCGTGTGCATTTTTGTTAATTCTTGAAGGCGAAAGAAACGACTTGTTAGTTAGCATTTATAATTCGCGCATATCGGCAGTGCATAATGTATTTGAGTGGTTTTTATTTGAGTATATTTTGACGGACACGGCCAGCTCCGGCAACGTGCATTGGCGGTTAGGGTTCTAACGCAGGAACCCTGGATGTATAACCAACCTATGGCTGATTTTACTCTAATACGACAACAAAGCACACAACATTAAACGGTACCAAGCGATCAACAGGCACTAAAGTGGAACACCCATCTTATAAATATGTAGAGAATTCAGTAAAATCACACTTAATCTGCGCACTTTTCACACTCCTGATCTCGACCGGTATCGGCCACACAAGCCCGCAACCGCACAGGAAGTAAAACACAGACAAAAAAAAGCGACATACAACTCTTAAAGTTATGATAAGATACGCGTAAATGTTACAGACTATGGAAGAGTGTAGCCACCATCAACGATGATGTCCGTGCCCGTCGTGTACGACGCAGCCGGCGACGCGAGGTACAAGTAAGCACCAATCAACTCCTTGGTCTCACCACCGCGGCCCAGCGGCGTCAACGACCACCACTGGTTCTGGATGTCCTTAGGCACGAAGTCCGAGATCTCCGTGTTGATGTAACCCGGCGAGATCGAGTTGACACGGGCGAACGGAGCCCACTCCACGGCCAGCGACTTGCCGAAATGGCGCAAACCGGCCTTGGCAGCGTTGTACGTAGCCTGGAGCTGCGGAACGTTCACAATGTGGCCCGACATCGAAGCGGTGAAAATAAGCGAGCCCTTCTCACCGGTCTTTTCAAACTGCTCCTTGAAGTGCTGGCCAATGTACTTGGCCGCGTAGGCAGCGCCCTTGAAGTCGATGTCCACGACATTCTCGAAATGCTGGTCGTCCTCATTATCAATGAAGGCACCCTTCGTCCAGGGGATGCCGGCATTGGCAACAAACACCTCAATGTGGCCGAAGTCTTTGATCTGCTGGTCAATCGTGGCCTTCACTGACTTGGGATCGGAGATGTTGCACTTGTAAGCCTTAGCACGCACGTTGTACTTCTTGGCCAAAGCCTCGGCCTTGGCCGTGGCGTCGTGGCTGTTGTACCAAATGGCAACATCAGCACCGACTTGGGCATAAGCCTCGGCAACAGCGTAGCCAATACCGGTTGACGAACCGGTGATCGAGGCGACCTTGCCTTTGAGCTTGAACAGATCAAGCACGCTCAGTGATTCGTCCTGCGTGTGAGCAGGAGGCTTGGCGGGGTACTCAACGTTGGCGAAGTTCTTAGGCATTTTATGGTGGGTAGGTGGCTATATGTACTGGTGGAACAGTTGATGTACAGTTGGATGGGGTTCGTGAGGTACTTATATAGTTTAGCATTATGTGGGGTATGCGTGGCATTGTGTGATCTACGCGTTGGGGGGGTTGCTTTTCCATGCACGTCGCTTGCTAGCGCCGTCGTGCAATTAGAACTAGGTCTGCAACGTTGCGGTTAAGTTCAGCTCGAGGCAGTAGGGTACCCATGCCCTATCTCTCAGCCCAACGTCGACATCACACCGCTTGCGGTTGTGGAGTAACCGCCGTTTAAATGGGGATAGGTAACATTGAGATGTGCCACATATCTGGGGTGGGCACTAAGGAAGAGGACGAGTGATTAAATGCAATTTACACTTACGTGAAGTACACTGCTCAAATTTGATTTATAGATCTCGCGGTGTTTAGCGCCGTGTAAGGTGGTAGTATTCTCCAATATTACATTACATCTGCCCCAACCCTTTACGGTATATTCACCTAACCGCATTTATCCTGAATAATTACCTGCGTCCACTAATCTGCACCCGGGTGGCCGAGGCAGTGTTCAATCTTAAAGTTTCATTGCTTGCAGCTGAATGGACGCATTTAGCAACGGATCACATTAATGGCCCAGTCCATTGGGGTCTAGCATCGCAACAATGAAGTGGCTTCTTTGCCGCGTCACGTGGGTTCTACACCCGCACTGGACCCCGCCGCTTGGCCGTGTTCCACTTGACCCCACTGTACTGCCCTAAACGCGTCGGATACTACGCCATAGCAATAGCCCACTATGTAGGCTCATGGTAAGGGGTCGCGGGGTTTTGCCATACCTCGTATCAGGTGGCACTAAAGTATCACGAGCCTATCGAGCCACGCTATACCGTTAGATCACATCTCGTCTTTGAGCCTTGACCCCCTCCCCGCCCCCCCTCCGAATGGCTCTCCAAAATCGTCACCGTGTTCAACCCAAGCGCGGGGTCTGCACACTGGGGCCCGCCGAGGCCAGCCCACAATCACTTTTATATCTCTAAACCACCTTAGATACGCATTTTACTCTTTAGAACCCAGCACCGGCCAATAAGCTAGTCTGTCTAGTACAAATGACACGCCGATGAAGCAGTCACGATTATGAATTAATTGATGTAATCGATCTCGTCGTATGTAAAGCGCCGTGCCGATAAATCCGCCGCCGATAAATCCGCCGCAATGAGGCAGTTTGAAGCCATATATCACTTTGGGCAGTCCTCACGTGTCTTGACCCTCACGAAATTTTTCAACCGATGCATTTGAAGCTGAGGACATTGGCAACGGTTACTGGTGTTGGTGCAGTGGGTGGTTGGCTCTATTTGCGAGACCCGCGTGCCTCGGCCTATAAATATGCTGCGCTGCCCATTGCCCGTGCGGTGTTCCCCGATGCCGAAAAGGCCCATGAAGTGTTCATCAACTACATGCAGTTCCCCATTTTGAACCCGCGGCTCCCTAAAAAATGGCTTGCACTGGCCGATCCGGCGGGGCTGCTAACCACGACGATTGTGAGCCACAATCCTCGGGTTCGCAGCCTTACCTTGGGCACCCCGATCGGGGTGGCTGCCGGCCTCGACAAGGACGGTAAGGCCATTGACACTTTGTTCCAAATGGGCTTTTCCTGGGTCGAAGTTGGCAGCGTCACTCCTGAGCCCCAATCGGGTAACCCGAAACCCCGCATGTTTAGACTGGAAAAAGACCGAGCCATTGTTAACCGGTGCGGCTTTAATAGCGAGGGCCACGCTGCTGTCGTTGCCCGTTTGGAATTGCGCGAACGGCATGGCCGCAGCCCCGACGGTAAAGTTCTGGCAGTTAATTTGGGCAAAAACAAATTGGGTGATGAAGTCGAGGATTATGTGAAAGGTGTGCATGCGTTCGGCACTTTGGCTGATGCTCTTGTCGTCAATGTTTCGAGCCCGAACACCCCCGGCTTGCGTACGCTGCAGGCTGGTGATAAATTGAGTGCATTGCTGAAACGGTTGGTTGCCGAGCGTGAGAAGTTGCCCCTGGAGAAACTACCGCAATTGCTCGTGAAGGTCGCTCCGGACAACAGTGTTGAGCAGCTCGATGCAATTGCCGCGGCTGTGCGCGATTCAGGCATCGACGGCGTGGTAGTGAGCAACACGACGATCGGTAGGCCGGCTAGTTTGAAGTCTGCGCGGGCTTTGGTAAACCAAAACGGTGGACTTAGTGGGCCTCCGGTTAAAGACCTGGCCATTGAGGCGCTCAAAGTCCTCCGTAAGGATCTTGGTCCTGATTTTACGATTGTAGGCTGTGGTGGGATCAGTACTGCTGAGGATGCCCTCGAGTTCCGCCAGGCTGGTGCAGACTTCGTGCAGCTGTACACTTCCTACGTTTATGATGGCCCCGAAAAACCGGCCATCGTGGCTCAGGATCTAGTTAAGCAGCTCAACGGCGCGAAGTGGGCACGCAAGTAGTAGTTTTATAGATCTACATATTGGCGTCGTATTTAAGCATATATCTATTAGCATTTTATTGTTCATGATCACGTTCGATGCCTCTATATATAAAGTTTTTATCTTGCGTATGCCTATCATGGCGCGCGCGATTAGATCTATTAATAGCTTACTCCGGCGCCGGATTTGTTGTCTTTAGGGCCACATGCCGCATTGATCGATGCATAAGCACTCAATGGATCAAAATAGGCAGTTACTGACCCTGCCCCATTGCTGAAGCTCGGACCGGCAGCCCGGGTTCCCCCCCCCCCTGCGCCCGTTAAATATTAGATCTAAAGGCAGTGTTTCGCACTGCTTGAATAAGAGCCCATACCCTAAACGGGAGTAGTGCTGACAAATTTACGCGTCGCGTGGGAGAAGCATTCCATCTAACTGGCAGTATGGCGGCGTCACAGTACGGGAGATTTCTCTAATGCATGAGCGTACAGGTTAAACCATCTAATGCACGCTGAGAAGAAAATAAAAATCATATCGGAAAATCGTAAATAATCTAGATAGTAAAGATATGCTCAACCCATAAACTCATTCATTTTTCTCTGCTCCTCGCAGGGGCAATCAGGGCCGCCCGCCGTGGCCGGCCTGAGATATGTGAAGATATGCCGTTTGAGGGTTAGGACCCTGGGCACGGAGGTTGCAGCTCGTGGACTCGCGTACACCTGCGCAACACTTTCTAATTTTCCACATTAGAGACACTTCGAACCCAGGATAAACCGCACCGTTTTAAGCCAAACCACTGTTGTTTGTGGATCTCACGATTTTGCGTGGCGCTCACCCTTCCTAATTATCACCAACCACTCTTTTCTAAGCGCCCCTTTCATTGTTTCGCACTTTAACTGTTCGTTTGCGCGGTTTTTTTCCAAAGTTTTTGAATGATCGCCAATCCGAACCCTCCAAAATCGCCGAGCCGGCGTAATCTCGACTTCGCGTTCCCGCCGTTCGCGCTCGGGTTGCCTTCCGTTTACGAGCGGGCCGGTTTCGATGTAAACCCCGCTCGGTCGCGATCGAGCTCGCGGTCTAGTTCGCGTTCGCGTGCCAGTTCAGCGAATTCTTCACGGAAAGGTTCACTAACGATGTCCCAATTCGGTGGGAGTATCAACCAGAGCAGTGCGTCTTTAGGCTCGGCAAACTCAGCGCCAGCGTCTTCAACGCCCACACAGCCCTCGCCGTTGGTTGCTGAGCAATTCAATAAGTTTAAGGGCGAAAAGCAGCCTGTCAGGCTGAACTTACCGGGGAAAACTGCACCGGTTAGACCGGCGAGCCTCACGAGCTCTATAGCGGAAAACACCGGAGTTTACGTACCTCAGAACCCGTACACAAACTCAGCTAATCGCAGTCCCGACCCGTACGCTGATGTGTATGCTGCTGCCTACAGTGACCCCATAACGAGCCCGTTCACTCCCGGTAGCCCCTTTGCATCTGGCGGGCCCTTCGCTCCTCAAAACCAGCCCAAAACGGAAACTGTGGATGTTATGAAACGTGGGGTGGACTTGCACGACGATTCGCGCAAACCAAACTTGCTGGCGGTGCCGACGAACTCCGATGACGAAGAGAGTGTTTATTCGGTAGTACGCACACAGACGGGCTATGTTGATGCTCCGCTCAACGATTCCGAAAGCGACAGCGTCGTGGATGCTTCAGTAAGGCCCTTGGCGCCCAAGCACACTTATAGCGAAGAGGAGGCTACTGAGTTGCCGTCATTTATCGCGCCCCAGCCGCAAGAGTTCCAGTTTTCCGACTCGGATTCGGACCGATCGCGCGAAGTTGCTTCAGTGAGCCCGGAACGGCCTAATATAGAATCGCAGGAATCGAAGCTGGAGCCACAGTTCGATTTGTTTGCGGATAACTCTCAGCTGGAGCTTGACACTGAGCCACAGCCTGCTTCTGAGAAATCAGCAGAGTCGTCAGTGTACACCACCCAGTCTGGGGGTCGTCAATTGTACGAAGCTTCGTACCACTCTGACCACTCTTCTGAACATGAACTAAGCCTTGGTTTGGGGAACAGCCACAAACCACAGGACAGTGTTGATTCTAGCCGGAGTTTTGATAAGCAAAGTTTGGAGCTGACGGTGAAGCCGGCCTCGGAGCAGAAGAACGTGTACGATGCGGTTTACGATACGATGCACGAGCCGATTCAGGAGCGACACACTCCTGAAGCAGTGCCGGTTAATGAGCCCGAGAAGCCAGTTCATGAACAACCCGAACTGCAGGAGTCAGCTCACAAGCAGGAAGAGCCAGTCTATAAGCAGGAACAAGAGCTAGCTTTTGAATCTGAGCAGCCAGTGTACGAGCAGAAGCCAGTTTATGAACGAGAGCATGTTTATGAGCAGGAACCTGTTTATGAACCGAAGCCAATTTATGAACCGAAGTCAGCAGACGATCAGGAGTCAGTTTACGAGGAGTCAGTTTACGAGGAGTCGGCTTACGAGGAGCCAGAGGATGAGTTGGTGTTCGAACCGGTTGAAGAGGCACCGGCTCGCCAATCTAGGAAGCTTCCGGAACCTCCAACCGACTCGACACCGCCGAACATTGCAGCGATGCCGTCAATCCTTGTACCGAAACCGAAGAAGGAACTTCCGGCACTCCCGCAAGTCCCGGAGACGGCACCGCCCGCGCGTAGCCTACCTGAAATTCCCCAGGAATCAGCAGAGATTCAGCCTCGTGCTAAAGAAGTGCCTGAGCGGAAGAGCACTGAACCCAGGCAGCCCCCGCCGGTTCTGGGACTATCAAGGCCCCAGTCGCCGCGAATGCCTCCTCAGCAGTCACCGCGTATGCCAAGCTCTCCAAGGTCGCCCATGTTGTCGCCCAATGGGAGTCGGCCCATGTCGCCCATGATAAATGGCCCTATGCCTCCGATGAACGGGATGCCCATGCCCGGTATGCCTCCTATGAACGGGATGCCTCCTATGCCTATGAATGGGATGCCTCCTATGCCTCCCAATGGGATGCCCATGCCCGGTATGCCTCCGATGAACGGGATGCCTCCTATGCCTCCTAATGGCATGCCGTTCATGCCCGGTATGCCTCCTATGAACGGAATGCCTCCTATGCCTATGCCCGGTATGCCTCCGATGAATGGGATGCCTATGTCTCCAATTCCGGGAATGCCCATGAATGGGATGCCTATGCCGAACGGACCATCAAGCCCCTCGCGTAGACCAGGCCACATGCCTCCGGAGAACGCCGATACGTTTATGCGTAAGAAGTCGCGGTTTCCCAAGCAGGGAATGGCTGCTAAATCGATGCCGTCGGCAACGTCGCTGCACGATATGGGTGGCATGCCAGGCCGCCAGCAGGGACCGAGCTCAACGCCGGGGATGCATAATGACATGCCTGCGGGATTTGTAGGTCTTCCCAATGGCATTCCAAAGCCACGGGGGCGGAACAAGATTGGTGCTGCTCATAAGATTGGCGAGTTCCACATGGACATGGCGCACCACAGCCCGCAGCAGCGCCGAGGGCCTCCTATGCCGCAGGGGATGCCGCAGGGGATGCCGCAAGGGATGCCGCGGGGAATGCCGCCCATGGGGATGCCCGGAATGCCACCAATGGGGATGCCAGGGATGCCGCCCATGGGGATGCCTGGAATGCCGCCTATGAGGGGAATGCCACCTATGAGCCCGAATGGGATGCCACTAAGTCCCAACGGCATTCCTTTGGGCCCGATGCCAATGGGTCCGAATGGGATGCCGATGAGCCCGTTCCCAGTGGGACCCAATGGCATGTCCACACCGCCGATGAATTCACCCCGTGGGACATCAACGAGTCCAAACGGGTCGCCTCTCAGCCCACTAGGGATAAACCCGAACGGTGTGGGCCCCAGTGGGGTGCCAGCGATGCAGCAGCAAAACAGCCAAACTTCATCGGTAAAGAGTCCCGCTGATTCTGACGCCTCGCCGAACACGAGCATCTCGCATTCGAGCCAGGCTACGAGTGATGAGGGTGATGATAAACAGACGCAGCAGTTGATGATGCATTCCCTTCCTGAGCCGCCTACAGCGCATCTTCGTTTACCGCATCAGGCTCGTATGTCCAGTTCGAGTTCGATCTACTCGTCGCATCCTAACCAGTTCAGTAAGGTGCAAACGCAGCAAACGAATGGAAATGAATCTGCTGCGCTTCATTCCTACGAGTCTTCCAAGAGTTCTTCGTTTGATTTTGAAGCGGACGCGCCTAAGGATGAACAGATGCCCGCCCAAGGTTTCCAAACGATTGTTGCTCAGGAATCATCATCGATGCCGGACCTCACGTTGCAACCAACGAACATGTCGTACAGCAGTACGCAGGACTCCTCGAAGAAGGCGCGCAAGCAGTGCCGTGGGTGCATGCTCCCGATCGCTGGCAAGTCGGTTCGCGCGCAAGAGGGCAACTTGAGCGGTAGGTGGCACCGTGAGTGCTTCAAATGCACGAGGTGTGACGAGCCGTTGGCTTTACAGGAGCACATTCATGTCCTTAATGACCAACCGTTCTGCAGTGAATGCTACCATATCGCTAATAATAGCATTTGCCGTATGTGCAACCAGGGAATTGAAGGCAGCTGCCTCGCAACTCGTTTGGACTCGGACGATGGTCAGCCGTTGCTTTACCATGTCGATTGCCTGAGATGTGGGGAGTGCCATATCAAACTGCTGCATTCGTACTTCGACGTGAATGGTGCGACGTACTGCGCAGAGCACGCCTTTTCGTCATTGCCTGATGATCAGGCTGTGCGCAAGCGGTATACGCAATTCATGATGATTTAGAACATATAATTTAATCGACATTTATTTAGTATAAGCTCACTATGGTGAGCCTGAGCCATTAAAGGCTATACTGGGTAAGGGTTGGTGAACATCTAGGGTTACATAATTTTTTTAAGCACCGATCCGAAATTTTTCAAATATGCAGAAGTACCAGCGTTCTGGTGGTGCAATAAAAACCAAAGACAAGAAGCTGCGTGGCCTGTTAAAGCGTCAGGATGAGAACTATCGGCGTGCAGCCGAGCACGCTGCCGATTTAGAGGCTCTGCGCACCGAAACCAGCGGCTTCCTTGAACCAGAAAGTGAGATGGAACGTACGTACAAGGTCACCCAAAAAGATATTTTTGATTCTGTAGACACTGCGACCCAGGCCAAACGTTTCACACTGAAATTGGATCAATTGGGTCCGTATGTGGCGAAATACTCCCAAACCGGTAATCATCTTATTTTGGGTGGCCGTCGGGGCCACCTTGCTTCTTTTAATTGGAAAGAAGGCGAACTGGGCTGTGAATTACAAGTTGGTGAGACTGTGCATGATGTCCAATACTTGCAGAACGATTACGAGTTTTTTGCGGTTGCGCAGAAGAAACATACTTATATATATGATCAGTTTGGTGCGGAAGTGCACGAGCTGAAGCACCACATTGGTGCCACGCGGCTGGAGTATCTTCCCTACCACTATTTATTGGTGTCTGCTGGCACCTCGGGTTACTTGAAATACCAGGACGTGTCTACGGGTGCACTGGTTGCCGAGCTTCGCAGCAAACTGGGCCCTACCACTGCACTGACGCACAATCCCTATAATGCAGTTGTGCATGCAGGCCACCAAAACGGTACTGTGACGCTGTGGGCTCCCAGTATGTCGACACCTTTAGCGCGAATTCTTAGCTGCCGCGGCGCCGTGCGGGCCATGGCCGTCGACCGTAGTGGGAATTACATGGCCGTGGCTGGCCACGACAAGTCGCTGAAAATTTGGGACATTCGCAATTTCAAGGAATTGGAATCGTACTACTCACCCACACCGGCATCTTCGGTTAGCATTAGTGCCTCTGGCTTACTGGCAGTTGGGTGGGGGCCCCACGTTCAGGTGTGGAAGGATGTGTTGACCAGGACTGGACCGAAGGTAAGTGCTCCGTACATGAACCATTTACTGCCCAGCCAGCAAGTACATAGTGTTGCCTTTTGTCCCTTTGAGGATGTTTTGGGTCTTGGCACCTCCAATGGATTCGATTCGCTGATTGTTCCTGGCAGTGGTGAGGCTAATATTGATTCGCTGGAGGTGAACCCGTTCAGTTATGCCACGCGCACTGGCAGGCGTGAGACACAAGTCCGGTCCTTGCTTGAGAAATTACAGCCTGAAATGATCACTTTAGACCCCACGGAGATCGGCAGAGTTGATCGTCGGTCGTCAGCGCAAAGGCTGAGCGCTGCCGAGCAGCAGGCGGAAGAAGAGCGACGATTGGCAGAGGAGAAGCTCAAATTGAGCGCGAAACCCGGCGTGAAGCGCGGGAACTCGGCATTACGCCGGCTACTCCGGAAAAAGACGAAGAACGTGGTTGATCAGCACAAGCTGCGCATTGAGCGCGCGTTTGAGCGCGAGAACAAGGCCCGTGAGCAGCTTAAACGGCAACGTGCGGGTCTCCCGGAGGAGAAACAGGTTGGGGCAGCCCTTCGTCGGTTCATGTAATTTATTTATCTGTGATGCTAGCAATTATACTGTCTGGCACGTCATGCAACAGTAAGTGGAAATGCGATACAGTGCGAATACTTTGTAAAGCAGCCGTGTTCTTGAACCACACATAGTTTGTCGGCGGCACGCCGTGCTTCAAAGTGAGCAGTTCGTGTAAGAAACTGTTGATGGCCTGTGATGCCTCGGGGGTAGGAAGGTCGTTGGGGCCACACGCAATTGGCACTTTTGACCACACAACCAGGTGGCTAATACCCGGTTCAAAGTTGTAGCTGAAATCATTGGTCAATATTTTAATATCAGATGCATTCGTGAGGAACGGGTCGCCAGAACTGATTTGCTTCTCACCGGTCCATTTCAGTCTTTCTGCAATCACGAACTCGGCAGTGCTGCCGTGGGACAACACAAATTGTTTGCGGGCTTGAGTGTACTCTTGCAGCTGCGCCTCAGACCGTACTAACTTGTGAATCTCGCCGGCCCGAACGCGGGCCACTGCCTCGTCCCAGGTGTGCATCCAGCCAAGGTACACACTTACCGTAATTTGTTCACCACACCATGCGCTTAAGTTACGTATGTTCAACACTATATATAAATGCATTATCTACATTAATTGCCACGTACCAAAATCGTACACTTTGGGATCATTTAGCTGGAGCACCAATGATGGTCATGTGACCAGTGACTCGCTAATGAGCAGCAGTTCCCCATACGTGATTTGCAGATAGATATGTATCATAGCATTAATAGAATAACTTGAACACGTCTGCTGCAAATGATATGCAGGTTTGGTGTACTCCGGAGGTGCCCCATCTCTGCGACTGACGTCATCTGCAGTCCGTCGGCAAACACCAATCCATTGAACTGCGACCGTGGTGCGAAAGATGTCGCGGTACGTATTACGGAAATTTCACTTTTAATATGCCGGAGGGGGGTGCTTTATGCTCTGTTCAGTTCTTGTGCTCGGCAATGGCAGGCAGCCAGTTAGTGGTAAGGGTATGCCAGCCTGAACCGCCTCGTCCCAGGTGAGCATCCAGTTAAGGTGGTACAGCCTTACCATTCAAATGTACAACAGCATCAATGTACAGGTTATAAAACATCTCACCTTTAAGTTTTTTAAATTTGTAAGTATTTTCTAGCCAATTGCTCCCTTTTTTGCCACTAGGTGTAAGCGAGGCACAGTTGAGTGGTGAGGGTACGATCTCTGCCATGGGCAAGCCGCTGCCAAAACCGGAACATACCAACGCCCGCGGGATTCCGCAGGCGCCGTTTGTGAGCAGTGTGGATGAATATGCCGATAACTTAGAGGAGTCCACGGCCCTGCTCCAGCAACTGCAGGAAATGATGCAGAAGTACCAGTTTATGGAAATGGCCACGAAAAACCGCCGTAAGACGTTAACTGAACAGCTGCCGAATTTGCGAGACACGCGCGAGGCCATCCAGTTTTTGCAGGAGCAAAACGAAGCGTTTGAAACTCAATACGCTCTAAATGAAACGGTGTTTGCCAAGGCCGTCGTGGAACCCACGAAAACTGTGTGGCTTTGGTTTGGTGCGAATATCATGCTCGAGTTCCCATTGGATGAGTCGTTAAAAATCATGGAAGAAAAGCTGGCCGGTGTGGAGGCCGGCGTGGCCGCTTGTGATGAGGACCTCGAGTTTTTAAAGGAGAACATCACTACAATGGAAGTGAACACGGCCAGAGCTATCAACTGGCAGGTTGCGCGACGTAAAGTGGAAACTAAATAAATATATATCAAAGTGACATGTCTGACTGGCCACTACTATACTCTCTCAGCTTATCAGTGCCGAAATACTGAACAAATTGATCTTGGGACATGAACCGTTTAAAATTCAGGGGTGGGATTTCGTTTTTCACTGTTCGTTGGCGCTTGGCTTTCGGGACAGGAGCTGTGGGGTTCTGCTGTGTGTAAAAGTCGCGCAGTAACAAAACTGCTTCACGACGTCGTAAGCCGGGAACAACAGCGTACGGTGCACCGAGGGAATCTTCAGGAGTGTCCTGATTTATGGCAAGCACGGAACCACACCCGCCGAACCGGTCGTTCGCTGCACCAAACAGTACCCGGCGGATCCCGATCTGCCGCAATGCCGATGCACACATAAGGCACGGTTCCACGGTAACGTACAGATCAGTCTGGGGAAACTTTGCAGGGTACTCGGGGGAGGCCAGCATATCGTCAATGGCGCACAGCTCGGCATGCCTAGTACCGTTCTGCGTGCGGTTTGTGTCGTTGTGGCCGTGACCTACCACCTCACCATTATAAACAAACACGCAACCGACAGGGACCTCGCCATGGGCCAACGCGCGCTGGGCCTGCTCAATGGCCAGATCCATAAACCGCAGGTCCTCCGAATTGGGAGCAGGATCTGATTTAGAGACGGGATCTTGTGCTGAATCGGTTGTTTTTGTGCCATTTCTTGTTTCGAACGGGGATTGGACCGGGGATTGGGCCGGGGATTGGGCCGGTGCCTGATCTGCCATGGGTAGGCTGTCCAAATTTACCATTTAGGACCTTACCCTAACATAAAACTTCCACTGTTTACGAACGCCACACCTGCATGAGTATATGTTTGGTATACTGGGTGTGCCATGCATCAGTCACAAACCGTTACACGAACCGACAAACGATCACATGTACTACACATACTGAATCCACATACTACGTGAGCTCATGCGCGTTGATTATATATATATATATAAAGGAACGACAAAGGCTCTCGCTGAGCAGCCTTGCATAAGATCTAGCGTGGTGCCTGATCTATGAAATTAATTATGCACCTGATCTGTGCTTATGAGAACAATGAGTGAACGTTCAATATATATATGGTATGTGCACAACGACATTCGAGCATGAACGTTAAACTATATACATCAATGCGACTTAAAGTCATCGGCCAGATTGAGCATGAGCTCTTTGTTGTCAAGCAACAACTTGTTACCCGATTGCGACACGATCTGGCTGATTTCCCGGGCAGTATCGATCTTTTTCAAAGCAATGTAGCCCTGGTTCTTCTTAACTGCCTCGCCAATCAGCTCGGCACTGCGCGCGTCACCCTGCGCCCGCACAATTAAGCTCTGCTTCTCTTGCTCGGCCTTGTCAACAACATAGGCCGCCCGCAACGCATCCTGCTGCGCAATCTGCTTGGCCTCCACTGCCGCGGTGAATTCAGGGCTGAACGACATCTGCGTTAATGAAACATCATCGAGCAGGATGTTGAACCTGGCTGCTCGCTTAACTAACGTTTCCCTAACGAGTCTACTAACCTTCTCACGCTGCGTGATCAACTGCGACGCATTGAATTGAGCCACCACCGCCTTTAACACTTCGTTCACAATGGAGGGAAGCACTCTTTCGTCATAGTCAAGGCCGAGAGTGCGGTAAATTGTCGCTAATGACTCGATCCGCGGTCTGGAAAGCACACGGCACGTGATGTTCACCATTTGTAGATCCTTTGTGCCAGTTAATGATGGCACATTGCGGGGTTTCGCACGAACATCGAAAATGATCGGCCGTTGCAGCCACGGAATGGCGAAATGCGTGCCTTCGTTGTAAAGCTGCGGTTGAATGCCGCTTACGCGGGAATACATAATTCCGCGGTGGCCGCCTTCCACGTTGAAAAGCGCGCTGTTTAAGGCCAACGCGCCGAAGCCGAGGGCGAGGATGCCGCCGAGGCCAGCGATCATCGAAAGAGGCGTGCCTTTAGGGGCGCCCCTAGGAGTGCCTCTGGAGGTGCCACGACCACCGGCACTGTTACGCAGCTCGTTGATGCGCCGCATCATTTCTTTTAGGTTCTTTTGGGGGTCGTTCATTGCTGCACTGAGCCGCAACCGCTGGTGATCCGTGCCCTGCTGGACGTGCCCTGTCCCAATGGTCCCAGCCATTACGGTCAGCTGGGCAAATAGGCCGTGCGGGGCGAGCTCGTACAGCGAGCTGGGACTAGTGGAGGTTGGTGGGTGGAAGGGTTAAAGTGCTGGGACTTTAGCTGGGCGAGCTGGAACAGCTGGAACAGCGTTATGAGCCGGCCGCTAGCTGCTTTGGGGCCATTGGACATATAAACTAGATCCCAAATTTGCGGAATCTTATAATCATTACTGTTTCGTAGCGGTAATTCCGCTGGTTTTTTTTTATTTATTTACGTACCTACCTAAACCGGTCACAAGTGAAGCCCTTGATTTGTCATTAGGGCTTTGCACGTGAGCACTCAACTTGATGTGAAAGATCACCACGACCTTACTTACTTCACCCCCGCAGCCCATTTGAATATTCCATCACAATGCCTGGTGTCACCGTTAAGGACGTTCCCGCTCAGGAGTTCATCAAATCGTACTCGGACTTTCTCCAGCGCCAGGGCTCTCTCAAGGTCCCTGGCTACGTCGAGATCGTTAAGACCTCGTCTGGCAAGGAGCTGCCGCCGCAGGATTCGGCCGGCTGGTTCTACAAGCGTGCGGCCTCGATTGCCCGCCACATTTACCTCCGCAAGGACATCGGTGTTGGCCGCTTGAATAAGCGCTACGGCTCGACCATCAACCGTGGCAACCGCCCGTCGCACCACCGCGATGCCTCCGGCTCGGTGAACCGCCGTGCTTTGCAGGCGTTGCAGGAGCTTGGCATTGTTGAAATCAGCGAGAACGGCGGCCGCCGCATCACCGATAACGGCCAGCGTGACTTGGACCGCATTGCTGAGCAAATCTTCTCTGAGCTTTTCCCTGAGGAAGAGGAGGAGGAAGATGATGAGTAAATTATCTATATATTAATATTTGCTATCGTAGGTTCCCGCACTGGGAACCGAGGTCCGAATAGGACCACTTCTCAGTGCGGCCGGTAAAGTTGAATAAAGCCACATGTTGCTGGACAGTTTTGGCTTACACACGATCATAGTATGTGTGTTATGCTGGTCATGACACATAGTATAGATTTGGCCGCCCGGCCTTATTTATTGTTTAATGCCCATATTTATTGTTATTTAGTGTCGTTTTCGTGTTACAATTTTAACGTGCAGTACCCTTGCCCCGTGATACGTCCCAAAAGGGTATGTGTTGCACGACTGCGCGAGGACCCTTAACGTCCGGACAGAAATGATTATGCATCCCAAAATGGAACTACATATATAGTTTAAATCCCCAATAACTTCGACACACGCGCAATTGATGCCAATGAACAACTCAATGGGCAATACATACGCGCGGAAAGACAATGCGTCCTTCGACCCGTCGTACAATAACTTCGACGACGAAATGATGGCTCTGGATTTAAAAATACTGAGAGAACTGACGAAGGCAATTGCACCGAAGCAGCCCGAGAGCACGCCCGCAGACCAATTCAACGCGAGCAGTACGAAACATGCCACGGACGGAACGTACATGCAGAACGACGTGCAAGGCGCCACAAATGAAATTGACCAGTGGCTCGCGCCAAACTGCTCGTTCGCGACCACTGCGGACATCAGCCAGCAAAACAATGCGCCGGCCACCGAGCGCGAATACAATCAGCTTCCAATGGATTCTGGCAATGGCACTGAAGCCCAGGGAAACATCGAGGCCGATTATGAGGTCAATGCCCCACAGAGTGAAAGCACTGAGCTTGAAACGAACGGCAGTGCCACGAGTTCCGACGAAACGAAATCGGACAGCGAGATTTTGGGGACCCCCACGAAGACGCGCACCACGGCTGATTTTCTCGAATTGAGTCCCGCATTGTTAGTGGCTATCCCTGACTTGTCGCTAAAGGACAATGTCGATTTGCTGAGCACGTTAGAACCGGTGAAGTCGGCGTCGCCGCCGCTTAACATGGGTAATTTCGACTATGGCGCACCCCAGCAGTACCCACCGCCAGTAATGCTGGTGGGCCCGCCGTGCACGATTCCCCCGCACGCGCCGCACCCCGACGAACGCGCATTTGAACCCATGCAGTTCGAACCGGTGCCGATTAACCCCGTGCCGTGGCAGCCGTGGCAGCCGTGGCAGCCCGCGCCGGAAATGATGTGCGTACCTCAGTTCGAGCCAGTGCCTCAATTCGAGCCAGTGCCTCAGTTCGAACCAATTCCTCACGAGGCCCGCATTCCGAACATGCCAATGCCTCTCCATGAAAAGGATTTGAGTTTGTTGAACCAGATGCCGCCTCCGCCGCCTCCGCCACGGTCGCCCGAGCCAATGAAACAGCAACGGCAGCCGTGCGTTACAGAAATTCCGCCGCTTGTTCAGCCGGAAAATCCGCCGATTATTCCCGATTTGTATTCGAAAATGGGCCGGTCCCTTACTGGTCGGATTGACTTGGCATACCACCCGCAGTACGGCGTGTGCCGAGCCGACTACTTCGAGCGCCACACACTGACGCGGGTTCCTCCGCATTTGGCCACTGATGTTGACATAGACGTCGTTGAGCAGGTATTAGCGGCTCGTGGCTTGCGGCCCCCGCTTAAACGCCCCGTGAGCGACGAGCCCGAAGTGGTCGAGGAGGCTCCGCGCCCCAAACGCCGCAAGCGTCCCTGGGGCCAAACGACGGTGTTGCCGAACCCGAAATATGCCGAAACAGTTGATGGCGGTAATTTCATGTCGCTGAATTTCCGTAACAACAAGAAAAACGCGCGCGTGCCGGACAATTAGATACTAGATGCATAATTTAATAGACATAAACACTTGCCGATCCTCAATTGCACCAATACTCTGCAAACTGCTCCTAGTTTCGTGCTCACCGATCCCAGTCTCGTGCTGATGCTGCCCACTCATGCTACCCACTCCTAGTTTCATGCTGTCCACTCCACCGTTTCACAAGATGCTGTATACATATTGATTCCTTTCTTATAATCGGCAAATATACACCATTGGCGCCACTCCGAGTTGAATTACTTGTTCACGCCTCTGCCCGCAGTACCCCAGTGTGACACGACATTGCCCACACTACCGACAACACTGCCCATAACACTGTCTAATTTATGCTGTATATTCTACAATTACACCAATTCTAGCAATTCTAGCACGTGGATTCTGTACTCCAGTTTCATTACGCGCTTCACTGCTTTACCGACAGTTGCCCTATACCTAGGCCGTTTCATGTAGCAACCCAAGTGTTCCAGGTTCGTGTCGTGGGTTGCGGAGAAACTGCTCCTCCCCCCCCCCCCCCACCCCATCGATCGCTGCGGATGAATAATTTCTTCAACGGTATCAAAAGCTTCGTGCACTCGATTAGCACTAGCGACCACTACGCGGCATACGACCCCTCGCGGCCATCCACTGAGGATGCGACGCCCCTGGCCGGCCCCGACGGCCGCCGCGCCAGCAGCTCGAGTTTGGGCGCCGGCTACGTGCCCGGCATGCGCTCGCAGCAGCTCGGATCCGCCACAAACTTAAGTTCCAGCGAAGCTGACGCCGAAGACGCTGGCGCGGGCGCCGGACACGGCTCAGAATCGATTTCGCTACGCGAAATGGCGCCGATCCCCTCGCCTGAGCTCAGCTGGAACCGGATTGATGCATGGATCGAGCAGAATTACCCGGAACTTTTTGACCAGCTACTGGGTCCGGCAACTTCTAATGATGTTGACGATTTGGAGCACGATTTGGACTGTGTTTTACCACCGGATGTTAGGGAAAGCTACCTCATCCATGACGGCCAGGAACGCGGTGGGGAACCCTCGGGTGTGTTTTTCGGGATTACGCTGCTGGATTTAGAGCAGATCAGCGAGGAATGGAACGTATGGAAACGTACAGCCTTGAGGATCGACGAGATGGCGAACCGCAAACTTGCCGCCGCTTCTTCTAAACCCTCAAGTTCGAAACCAGGCAGCAGCAGCAGCCCGCAGCCCGCAGCCCGCTCGCAGCGGAACCAGCGGCCGCTAAGTTGGATCGAGCGTCAGGGCAGCTGCCCGCCGGATGCTGTGAAATTACTGTACGCGCACCCGGGCTGGATCCCGCTAGCCAAGGATTTCGACGGCAACAACATCGCTGTAGACTTGGCACCCGGTCCTAGGGGTCACACGGGCCAGGTTATTCTGTTTGGCCGTGATTTCGACGTGAAATACGCGGTTGCGCCGAGCTGGGGCGACTTTTTGGCGCAATTCGCAGCTGATTTAGAGAGCGGCAACTGTTTTATTGACGAGGAGGCAGAAGAGCCAGTGTTTGCCTTTAAATCTCCGTCGGGGCAGCTCGTTTCATACCTGAATGTGCTGAGGCAGCGCGTCGAGCGCACTTTGCCGCCGGTAAAACGGCCAGTTCAGCCTCAGCCGCATCCTCATGCTGTCCAGCACCCTGGACCGCATGCTGCACCGCATCCTGGGCCTCATTCAGGACCTCATGTACCTCACGGAACACACCACGGGCACAGGCCGCCATTACAGGCGCGCCGCAGCATGTCTGGCAGCGCTTCAGTGTCGCAGGCTCCTGTCAATTCGGGACGCGTCACGCCGCGACTCATTTCTCCTACGGGAAGCAGCACGTCGTTGCCTTTAAAGGATCCGCGCGCTAAGCTGAAGGCACCACACGCGCTGCAGTCGCAATTGAACGAGATAGACCTGACTTCTGATGACATTGTGCCCGTTCTCCACGGCCGGAGTTACGTGCCCAAACAGCATAAGCAGCCGGAAACTAAGGAGGAGACGTTGATTGGCAACACCGAGAATGACGTGAAGAATAAGAAGGTCGAGCTCCACACAGTTGAACCTGAGCCAGTAAAGAGTGAAGAGAGCAAGCCAGTTCTGGGGTCGAAGCCGGAGGTGGCTGAAGCTAAGCCGGTTGAGGCAGCTAAGCCTGCTGAGGCTGAAGACAAGCCTGCTGAGGTTGAAGACAAGCCTGCTGAGGTTGAAGACAAGCCTGCTGAGGTTGAAGACAAGCCTGCTGAGGTTGAAGACAAGCCTGCTGAGGTTGAAGACAAGCCTGCTGAGGTTGAAGACAAGCCTGCTGAGGTTGAAGAGCCTGCTGAGGCTGAAGACAAGCCTGCTGAGGCTGAAGAGCCGGCTGAGGTTGAAGAGGAATTCGAAGGAAAGTCAGAGCCTGAGGCTGCCCCTACAGAAACCGAGCCTGAGCCCAAGAAAACGAAGAAGAAGAGCAAAGGTAAAAAGAAGAATTGAGCATGTATTACATATATTAGACCACATTGGATGCAATCATGATACGGTAATTATGCTGTACACTATGCGCTGTTATGCTATGTCTTACACGATTTCCCTTGGTGAAATGTGCTAAATAAATAAAATTATGCGTGCACGGATGCACTGATATGCCTCAAGCTATGGTTCTGAAGTGAATGTCTTCGAAACACAGAACATGAGGGTGCATTGGTTGAATGCAATAATGCTTAATTAGTGGAATACATTAGTGCATTTGTGGTATAATGGAATGCATTGGGTATTAGGTGCACTGTTCGAGGCATTGGTATGCATTATATGCTGATGGCAGTACGCTCGTATGAAACAATGACGGTAAACACCATTACGGCAAACCCCCACGTGAACGGCACCCACGTTGACATGTGCAACGCGCCCGCGCGGTACACAGAGCCCAGAATCAGGCCAATGAACGAGCCCAATACAAACCCGTAAAAGGCGCCGAAAGCTAGGTAAGTCACTAACATCCATAGCAATCTATTTAGCCGCTCGCGCTTTATTTTGTAGTTGGAAACTGCTGCCAAAATGACCGCGGCAACGTGGAACCCGCACGAAAATATGAGGTGCCAGTAAACGGTGAAAACATAGATGTCCCACACAAAAAAAAGCAATGGTGACGTGTACGGGTTCCCGCTTAAGTTAAAACTCAACGACGGGAATTTAGGCGTGACGTACCCGACGGGACTGTGGCCTTTTTGGTACCCGAGCGACCCGCTCATCCTGTCGGAGTGCAACTGAAAGCACCTGACCCACGACCCTAGACCCACAGCAGGCAGCTGGTAAACATGTATGGCTATGGTCAATGAATCTTCCATTCATACCAGTATTAAATTCGAATTGGGTAGGATACTGCTGTATACTGATTTGATTAGATATTTTTTCCATACTATATTCGGTCGTTCGAATTCGATACGAAATTATACGAATTGACCGATATCGAATTAATACAACAATGATTACACCGAATCGAGATTGAATTGCCGGTATTAAACAGAACAATAAAAATATATAATACTAACGAACCGCTCGACGTTTGTTTTCGAGCTGCAACTGGAGCTGCTGTTTGCGCTGTTCAAGCTCGGCCCGTTGACGCTCGAGCTGCTCCTTGATTTCGCGGTGTTTTTGGAACAGTTCGGTCTCGCTGTTTTTAAGCTTCGTTTCCTTTTCCGTAACCTTCTGCTGGAACACAGCGCGCATCTCGGCCTCCATTTTCGCCAGTCGCTGCTCGTGGGCCCGGCGTTCTTCTTCCATGCGAACTGCTGGGTCCGGAGTATCAAACACGCTGTTGTCCTGCTTAACTCCCAATCTCAGCATCTTTTCCGTGCGGTAGTTCTCGTACAAAGTACGGGTGCGTTCACACAGATCCTCTAAATGGTTGCGAATTAACAAACTGCGCAGCTTAACGAAATCGTTGTGATCCTCGTTCAACACCTCAACAACACCCCAGGGGTACTCGCGGCCCAGCACTGAATGGCCGTCGCGGTTCACTACGAGGCCCGTGGAACCAACAACGGCGAACGGCACGCGCGCTTTCAAGTCGGCAAGCTCGGCTAACGTCTCGTCATCGTCCAATTCGTACGCCGGAGGCTCAAACACAGTGATATCCTGCATTCTGAGGTCTGCGAGCACGGCCTGCTTGAACTGCTGCAATTCTTCCTCGGTTTGCGTGTCGGCCTTCGCAATCACTGGGACTAAATTCACTTTCCTGTGCAGTTTTTTCATCACCACCACGTCCAAAGGCTTAAGGGAGTGACCCGTGGGGTCCAAAAAGAACAGGCACGCATGGACCCGCGGGTCCTCAGTTTCTGAACCAAATTGTGGAGTTAACGTAGCTTCTTTTTCCAAGTACTCGTCAAACCGATTATCGATTTCTTCGATGATCGGCTTCCACGCGTCGAGATTGTTGATATGGTCGCCATACCCGGGAGTATCAATAATCGATAACCGAAGCTTGACACCGCTCTCACTCAAGTCGATTTTTGTCGTGCTAATGTCGACCTGGTCGGGGCGGCCATTGCCATTGGTTGTTGTGCCATTAATACCGCTGAGATTGTAGTAGTGCGGAGCGTCTAAATTGTGCACTGGGACCTGAAATAACGTGTTCAGCAACGTCGATTTGCCAAGGCCGCTCTCGCCAATCACTAGCAGGTTAAAATCAAACCCCTGGCGCACTGATTTCTGGTGCCACTGTTGAGGCAGGTTCGAGAACCCCACAAAGGACGTGAGTTTCCGGCGAATAATTGCCGGAGTTGAGCTCGAGGGCGTCGCACTTAGCGGTGCCGGGTCGCTCGTGAGCTGGCCATCCATGCCGCTGCCGTTCGGAGCGGTTGGCGTCTCCGGTAAACTGCCGGGCATCGGCGGCGCGGAAACCGTTGAAGCGCGTTCGGAAACGCTGAGATTCGCCAGCGACGGCACAGCGGGGCTTCCAGCGGCCGACGAGGGCTCGGAGGGCGCGAAAGGTGCTGTGGGGGGAGCGAAAGGTGTTGCTTGTGTAGCCTCGGCGTACTCGGCCGGCTCGGATGCAAACGGGGTGGCCGACATTAGCTGAATATTGAAAACCTTCTTATTTCAAAATGGGGAAGCTGTAATGGCCGTGGGTATAGTTTATCTGACCGGCCACGTACTCTGAGTTCAAGATGGAAGGTCACCCGCGCGGGATGTTGCCCAGGGTTCCGTGTTGACGCGGTGGACATTGGGATTAGTCAGTAGCGCGTCGCAGCCAGCGGGCCCCATTGTTCTTATTAAACCTATGTTGCTACGAGATTGGAAAAAAACAAAAAGAGAGAGCAATACGTGTACGGTCTAAGTTTTATTTAGTTACACCGATTTGTTTGATGCTTGGCGGGCTTTTATTTGTGTTATTGTACTTATACGGGCGGCTGTATCTAAGGGGACAGGGGTAAGGAGAAAGGGAAGGCTGTTCCCAAGGCTGCATCCCAAGGCAGGGCAAGGGCGGGTTGAAAAATATCCGGATGGCAGTTGAAAAACGAAGAAGAAAGAAAGCCCGCATCCAAGTAGATAGCTCTTCTGAATCGAGCGATGATGGGCACGTTCAAAACAGTGTTGATGAATTGAGCGAATTGAGCGATGTAGAGGAGGCCCACACTGTCGAAACTGTGCAGCCTAAAGTGACCGAACCAACCCCTCGGGAACGGCTGCACAAGGCACCCCACAACGTCACACCCACAGAGTTCAACCAGACTTTGCTCAAACTGGTTACTGAACAGTTTGGTGAAGAGTTGGCGGCTTTACGGCAGTCCAATGACTTCTCCCCGGCCTCTCTCCAGCAGCTCGTGGCCGGACTGAAGCAGGGTGTTGACATTTTTAACCCTGAACAGCAACGAATGCTGGCAAATAATAATTAACCTTTCTATTTAATGATTTTATTGATGAACTCATAGTACCCGCTATTCTTTTGTGCCCATTTCGACTCGTCCGGAGTGTTGGCAAACGCCGTTGCGAGCTGCTGCGCGCGTTCCGCCGTGGATGGAGGGTTCCCCGTTTGTGATTCCAAAAGCAATTCACGAACGCTTTCTATTCTTTGTTTCACCTCTTCCAATTCGGCCAATTCATTAAAAACGGGCGACTGCCGTGAACTTTTGGCCAACTCTGTAACAGGCAGCATTTTTTCGGTTTGTGCAGCATTGAATGCAGATATATCGTTTTTGAGCAGATCAATTTCGTGTGGCAGCCGTTTTTCGGACCGCTCAAGTGTACTTAGTGTTGATTCGAGCTCGGACATCAGCATTTGGCTGTGCTGGTCGAGCGTGGCCATTAACTGGATCGCGCTGAGGTGTTGGTCCTGTACGGATCCTTGGCTGCTGACACTTTCATTTAAATACTTTACGGCATCAAAATCGGCCGCGTTCAGCTGCTCCACAAGCTCCGAAATACTTGCGGTTTTGGCTATCATTCCTGGCAGCTATTGCCTGGATAAATGTATTCCTAACCCTCGGTGCCCGACCCCAAAAATGGTGGTTCATTCAGCAACGGCAATTGAAATGCTAGTAATTGTATGCTACGGCAATAGAAGTAATGCAGTGCGTAAATATATACTTATATACGTGGTTACACGCTCGGCGGAGGCCCCGGGGGCTTCTCGTCCAGGGACATGTCTGTGGTGTACACCTCGGCATCCGTAGTGCTGTAGGCGTCCGTGCTGTAAGCGTTCTCCATCTGCACCCTCCGTGCCCGTTCCATCATCTCGCGTTGCATCTGCTCGCGCTGGTACTGTAAGTAAACGTTTTGCGGGCGATACCGCGGCGGCCTATCTTCTTGTTCAGTGGGCTCAGGCACCGCCGTTTTGGCATGTTTGTACGGATTGGGGAACATCCAGCCACATCCGGGTACTGGTGGTAAGCCATGCCGCATTCTTCGTAGTGACATTAAGTACCCCGAGAAGGGAATCATGAAAATGATAAACAACACCAGCAGCGCAAGCAAAAGCCAGCGGCCCCAGATATGCCACGCATCTTTATAAACGTAGTAGCACCTACCGTCGTCAAAACACTCCTTTTGTGTGGTCATTTTTGTGTGTGGTTTCAAGTGGGGGTTTTGGGGGACTCAAACGTTGTTGTGCAGGTTTGCCAATACAAGAATGAAGTAACTGACCGGAAATATGAGTATTTCGGTGGGTTTTGGTGGCAGATTTTATCAAAAAGACCTTGAGAATTGAATGTTAATTTGTGGGGTGCAAACGGTGATATTTAAATCAAGATAATGCTGATTTCGCCAACCTTAAATCGAAAGAGGCCCTATGCGGAAAGATTCGCTTGATTTGGGGGTATGAAAAACGGATTGCGCCGGTGTGGACCAAGAATCCTTGATACTTAGCTAAAGCAGGAGGCGAGACCTAATGTCCGTTGAAAACCCGCGTCGGGCCGCGCCTTAATACCGCATTAACCCTAGATTCTAGCCCACGCCCTACGTTCCATCTAATGCTGGGCTTGCCCGATAAATCCCGCAATTGTCCTGCCATCTCAAAAAATTTTAATAGCGTGTGCTTAGTCAGGAGCTCTAAATTTAGATCAAACCCTTATCTGCTTTTTATAAAGGATGTCACAAGAGAAGACGTTGCGGTAATACCCGACAGTACCTCGGGTGCCCCAGCAACAGGTGTGAGCCCCGTAGGCAGGCTGAAGGTCACTCACTGGGCTTCATAATTAAAGAATTATTATTCGAATTGCTTATATTAAATGCTAGTATATAATTATGTAGAAAAATGGCGACGCTTAGCCGCGTGTATCATCCTGGAATGAGATGCGTCTGGTATTGTCGATTGGCGCGTCTTCCCGCACCACACTAAGGCTGGACCGTGGCTGCCACGATTGCCCCGCATTGGCCTCGGGGGCTACGGGGAACTCGTAGGCCGGAGCCTTAGGCTCATTGTTCCAATCGAATTCGCGGTACTCGGGCTGATGATGATGCCCCGGCTCACCAAAATCGGGCTGGGCCTTCTCGAAATCGTGGAAATCTTCATTATAATCCGCGTGCTCGTCAAAACGATCAGCCTCATTGGCCGGTCGAGGAAGAATCCATGACCACCATGACGACTTACCACTATAGTGGTAATGCTCACGAATAATATCGACATCTGAGGGGAACCAGATGCGAGAAATTGCTAAATAGCAGAAGCGCGGAAGCAGAGCTGCCACCAGAGACACGAGGAAATAGGCCCAGAATGTCATGGTGTCGTATACCACCTCGGCAGCACGATAGAAGAAATGCGATGACTTTGCAGACGTGTAGATACCGGTCCAGAAGAAGTATAGGCCATTGGAAATGAAGTAGACAAGGATTGAAATCCAGTCCCATCGATACTGACCGAGCATCACGTAGGTGTTGCATGCAAATACAGCAGTGGCACATACGAGCACGCCCATGCCTTGACGGTAGGCTATGTCGATACCACCGAGGGTATAAAACTTTCCTGTGAAGAAAATAGAGTACGCGAAAAAGTATGCAATCGCACTCTGATACATCCCGTCAAGCACAGTAAAGAAGTAGATGGGCTTTGTCCAAGCTTTGCGCAGGATACCATGGCCATAGAGTTCGGGGAATCTAAGCAGCACCGTATCGGGGAGATCCTGGTCGAGAATACCACGAGCAACCACGGGCAACGATACGAAAAGCGCGTTAAACAGGGTCAAATAGGCATAGTCGTACAGGTACTGCTGGTCGAATTGAGCCCAAATATTATACCAAAACAGCGTCAGCGAGAACATGAAGTTCTCAAACAAAAGTGTTTCAATCATAGCAGCAACACGCATATAAGACCAGCGGCCATGAACGAGAACCAGCCTTTGCAAGAAGCGGAACTGGCCAATCGCAAAGTCTGCACTCATGGCGGCTTGACGGCCTTCAACACCCACAATTCCTACACCGACGTCAGCCTCCTGAATCATTGACACGTCATTCGCACCATCACCGATGGCAACGGACATTACATCGAAGGTGGACTTCATGATATGTACAACCGCGGCCTTCTGGCTTGGAGACACCCGACAGCAGAGTACAGCCCGGCATTTTTTACCGAGTAAGGCAAACTGCTTGCGATACTCGGCGTTGGCAACCAGGAGTGACAACACTTTCCCGTCAATAATCATTGCATAATGACCAGTGGCCGGTCCATGCTCCTTACCAGCCGCCTTTATGGTTGCATCATTTGCTTCAAGGCCCATCTCGCTCAGCCGAATCTCGAGTTCTTCCGGTTGTTTAACAATCAAGAGCGTCATAGACGTATCCAATAGATTGCAGGAGAAGCCAATACTAATAGCAGTTTCAACTTTGTCTCCGGTCAACATCCACAGCTTGATGCCAGCCTTTCCAAGCACCTCGATGGTGTCCGGAACGTCCTGTTGAAGTTGATCTTCAATGCCAGTACCACCAATGAGAGTCAGATCACATTCGACTTCAGCATTAAGGCTTTCGAGTAACTCGTCACGGTTGTGTGCCGCAGAGGCTTCGTGGTAACGCGACGACCAGTCAATAGCAAATTGGGGATCGAGTTCACGGTATGCCACCATGAGCGTCCGCAAACCTTCCTCACCAAACTGCTCAAGCTGAGCCACCGTGTCCTTGTAAACCGTAGACTTCAAACACTCCGGAGAAAGGAGGGTCTCGATCATGGAATCAGCACCTTTTACCAACGCGAAATATCGATTAGCCTCATTCTTCACCACAACACACATCCTCTTACGCTGAGAAGTGAACATGATTGACTGCAAGATTAGGAAGCGGTGGAACGTACCTTGCATATCAACCACCTTCGTATGCTTACCGTCCTCAACCAGTGTATAGCCAATGTCACGAGCCATAGTGACTAAAGCGCTTTCATCAGGAGATTCGGCCTTGTGAATCAGCACTTTACCCTGCATGTGACGATAGTCGATGCTATGCTTAGGGCGCGCAGAGCTGACGCTACGACGGCCTGCTGTGGCACCGAATACCTCAGCCGTTCGTACCCGGCTAATGTCCAAACTGGGGCGATTGATACTCGAGTGAATCGAAGCCACTGATTTCTTTCGGTCATGGCCAATCTGAGGTCCGGTCGTGCGCGGGCCAAAGGGAGTATAAGAGCCCTCGCTCGATCGCCTACCCGGTCCCGCAGGAAGCGGGAGATGGAAGACATCAGTGTATTGCCCATTATTCCTTGCCGTGTCAACACTACGTCGAGGAATGTTCGCTGAGGTGTTCGTCATGCTTCTATTGAACGTGCTCATACTGCTCCGCTCCAGTACCATGGCTTGTTCCTCAGGAGTGATATCTCGGGAATCAACAACGACTGTGTTGCACAAAGCAAGCGTAAGGGCGAATTGTTCAATGCGAGCAGTTTGGACCTCGCCCGATTCACCTTCCATATCCTCAACTAAAGGTTCACTAACCAGCTCAACGCCATCAACGGCAAACGGGTTTCGGTACAAGTCATTCAACCTTTCCATCATGCTACGACGTTCCCTCATGATGCTCGCCTCCCTCTCGCGACGGATTTTATCAACGTTCTCCCTTTTACGTTTCAGCTTACCGGCCATTGACTCCGTAAATGCATTGCCGTACACTTTGCCATTAATGGTACATTTCCGGAAAACCATGGAGTTCTGCGTGAGCGTTCCTGTTTTGTCGCTAAAAATGTACTCAATTTGGCCCAGGTCGTCACTAATCGCCCACGATTTTGGAGTGCAAGGGTAGTCTGTCACCTCGTCGTACATGTGGCAATCAGAATAAATGAAGAATGCAAAGCAGGTGCGAGCGATCTCAATAGTGATGTACAATGAGATCGGTACCATGTTTTGGAGAACCAACATCGCCGCCCAGAACGTCACAAAGCCATTAACGGCCGGGTTGTTCGTCATTAACCCACCTTCGAAGTAATACGCAATGTTGTTCCTGGATCTTCGGAAATCAATACCCTCGACTACACCGGAAATGAAGCACAACACAAACAGGAAGATGAACATGAATGCAACGTAGAAATTCAACTCGCGAATGAGTCGCGACTGCTTCGAGGGCGTTTCTCCGGCGTTCAAGACAATCTTGGACTCTGCACCAGTATATACAACATAGCCAAGCACCCAACGCGTATTTCGCACCGTGGATGCACGAGGTAAGAAATTCACCGGGTTCAAGGCCTCGGTCTCGCCAGTGTCCAAGTTTTCCACGCCAAACCCAAAAGTGGACAAATCTGAGCTCGCACCTTCGACTTCGAATTTGAAGTGACTTTCAGCGAGTTGCCATGCACGTCGTAAATGTTTGGTCATGTTTAGTGCCCGCCTAGGTTTCAAATTCGTCTCACCATCAAGATTGCGCGTGTCAATAAAACAATCTCCTTCGGGATCACTAGAGCTGAGCACAACAACATCAGCAGGAACACCCTGATCACAATAGATCTTAACGACGTCGCCGACGCGAACATCCTTCCAGAACTGCCGCTGGAACATCGGCCTCCCGGGGTCCTCCAATTGGCCAGTTTTCACTTCTTCCGTTGTCCGCATCAATGAAGCCGAGGTGACCGATTGGTTACTATTAACATCCTCGAAGTCCAAAGTAAGTCTGGGATCTTTCTTATGCCGCATGCCGTACCACACGCGGCGATAAAGCCGGCTGCATGCCTTTTTGAACTTCCGCCACGGATCGATTGATCCCACTGGAGAATTGTAGTTCTCGACATTCTTGAGAACTACCGTCAGCGTGTTATTAACGTCCATATCGAGCAGTAAACGGCGCCAATCCTCAACAGCATCCCGCAATGCCGTGATAGCCACGACGGCAATCACCGGAACTGCGGCCAAACCAGGGTTGTTCACACCAAAGATCCAGAACCCAGAGAAGATCGCAATTACAAGGAAATAAATGTTGGCAACGTTCTGGAACTGGAAAAGAATGTTCTTGGGCAGGAAATTGAGTGGGGTATACTTTGTGGTGCGAACCTTGTTCGTCGTGTACTTCGCCTTCGGCTTCTTAGTTTTCGAATCCAAGTACTCATCCGGGATCAACGAGTTGAAAAACAGGTGCCGCTGCTCGTAATTAAGCACCACCGGTTTCAAACCCAACAGCTCTCTGAGGCCCGGAATGTGGCCAAACACCAGAATAATTATGGATTCGAGCAGATTAAACCGCTTTTTGTCGTGCAGCTTTGTTTCCTCCAGCGCGTTCAGCCGTTTTGGCGTGGCGTCTGCCTCAGCAGCGGCCGCCCGTTTCTTCCGTCCGAACATTGCTGAGAAAGGTTATAAGTTAAAGATGAGAAAGAGATAAACCTAAAAAGGAAATGTTCTTTTACTCAACCGAACAGTAACCGATCCAGTAAATTTTGATTTGTTTGTGCGACTAAACCTTTTATTTAGCACAATGGGAATGCCCGTATATGTTTTGGGAGGTGCTGCTGCTAAAAATCCACGCGGTTAGGGCTACGCGCTCGATCGGTCGTTTGGGAGCGGAGTGGTAGTTGTTTTTGTTGGGATCAGGGCCAGCAAAGCTTGCAACTTGGTTACCGAATTATGTGTAAATAACCAACGGGTGCCCAGGGTACGTGATGATCCCGCTGCGACGGCAGTTTGTAGGGTAAAATGCGTTTGGGAGTTGTCAGCTATTTACGGCGCGCGCATCCGAACCCCTAAACCTGGCTGCCACATTATCAATGCGTTACTTGGTGCCCTTGCCCAGGCCGTTATGTACCGGAGATTGGTGCCCGTCGTAATTCTGGGCGTTGCTACTGTACCGGAATATGTTTACAAATTTAAGAGACCTGTTAACTAGATAGCAGAACTAATTAGGCGTGCATCCAGTCCGTCTCTGAGCCAACGCTCGCATGGTTGAGTACTGTTCAGCCCCGCAAGGTCGATGCTTCAGATCTGCATTGCTGTTCCAAAGGCGAGATTTTTTAAAACCCTAAAGTGCGGCATGTAATGGCTGACAGTTGATCCGAGAATCTGGACGTTTGAGGGTAAGGGTGATGCAGCCCGGTCGAGAAACCGGCCCGAGGACAGTATGTGTGTCTACTTTAATATGTACGACTCGATTCTGAAGTATAACTGAGCACCGAAGGTAATAATGCATCATTTCATAGGAAAAAGAAAAAAAAAACATAATGCATGAAAGTGCCCAGTTATAATTTAGATAGTCAGGTAGAGTCAAATACCGCGAGCTCATCAATGAGCTGGTCCACATAGCCGTAGTCAATGCAGATGCCCATGTGACCGATCCGGAAGTACCGCGACGCGATCGGCTTGAGAATACCACCAGCAACCACAAACCCGTCCTTAAGCAACGGCGACGTGACATTGGCGAGCTCCCACTTCTCCGGCAGGAATGCCGCCGTTAAGCCATGCGCAGCCACCTCCCGGTTCTTCGCCAGCAGTTTAAACCCATGGCGTTCAACCGCATCTTTCAGTTTATCGCTTGCCCTAGCGTGTTTAGCCCACTGCTCCTCCACAGTTTCCCGATTGGGAGCAATGCGCTCCAACGACGTTTTCAGTGCCCAAATCGTTTGCACCGCCGGCGTCGCGAAGTACATCGGCTTGCCGCTCTCGTAAGATTGCATGATCGGCAGCCACCGGTTCAAATCAATGAAATAGCCCGGAACTGGCGACTTACGCGTTTTCAGCACTTCCAAGGTGCGGCCGCTCACAAACGAGATGTGTAACCCAGCAGGAACGCCAATTGCCTTTTGCGAAGCTGTTAAAACGTAGTCGATCTTCCATTCGTCGAATTTCAGCGGTTCCACACCAACCGAGCACACGCCATCCACGAACACGAGGGAATTGGGGCTCAACCGGTGCACGGTCTCGGCAAATTCTTGGATATTGCTAACCACCGCAGTGCTCGTGTCGACGTGCGTGATCGTAACTGCCTTGTACTTGTTGGGATGTGCCTTCAATTCGGCCTCCAACTTGGCTTGGGGCACCACATCACCGACTTCGGCCTGAATCTCGGTAACTTCAATGCCGTGCGCCTTGAAAGTGTCCGCCCACGCACTGGAAAAGAAGCCAGTGTTCAAAACCAGCACGGATTCGCCACGTTCGACGAAATTCGCGGCGCTGATGTCCCAACCCAACGTTCCGCTGCCGGAAATCACAAACGGCTGGGCAGACTTGTCGGAGTTGAAGAACAACGTGCGTAAATGCTTAAGCACGGCTTGCAAAACCTCGACAAACGGCTGCGACGTGTGGGCCACGGAGTAGTGCGACATCGCCTGTAAAACGTCGTCGGCGTACTCGACGGGGCCCGGAATCATCGTGAGGGGGTGTTTGGGTTGTTCGGAGTGCAGCGTCATTGGAATTTAGCGATAAATAGTTGAACTGGTTGAACTGTGCGTTGGTGAAACTGTGCGTTGGTCCAATCGCAACCGCCCAACCCTCCGCCTTAATACCCCGCGCTCGGGTGGTATGCCTAACCCTGATATTTCAGCCGTCGGGGCCGCACTGCCTTGGGGCCCATCCGGTCATCGGGGCCATCGGTGGCCATCGGGCCGTGCCATCGGCGCCGTTTAAGCATCTAAATAATCATTCCTTCAAAAACACATAAAAAAACATGTAATTCAAAGGCCACATGAAGCATTCTATATTAGAATTTGTCGCAACCTCATGTGGCATTGCATGATGCCTCGCCAATGCTCCAATGAGCCCCACTGTCACGTGATCCCTTCCACGCACATCAATGCAACATTTACCTACCTTATATCTATATACCACCAACCATTGGCACACCACGCACCATACACATGCATGATCACTACATTGATCTCAACTGCTCCTAAATGGTTTTTATATGTACGAAAATAGTTCATAATGTATGTGTATCCTATAAATACCAATCCCAAGTAGCATGTTCTCAACAGTGGTGGGCAGCCAGCCTCCACTGAGCTCAATTGCCCTGAAGTAGCGGCGATAATGTAAAATTGTTCATATACAGTGTTGTTCATATACAGCCTATGGATCCCGATCTTAACAGCTTCTCAAAGTTTCTTTCACCATCTATATTTACAAAGTGTACACTGAGCGTTTCGTTATATTTTGTTTAACTACGATCGAACAAGTCGTCATCTTCATCGAAATCTTCATCGAAATCTTCAAGTTCGTCATCTTCTTCATCCCCGTCACTGGACTCGTCGTCAGAAAGGCTCTCGTACATAGCACCAAACTCGTCATCACTCACATCCATTCGTAACCCCTTTAGAACCTCATTGCGAGCCTCAGTCTCGGCAACAACAGTGTAATGGCCCTCGACATGACACCCTACCAATCGGGATTTATTTTCTATAGTGCACCCTTTGCCAATCACGCAGTTTTCCAGCATCACGTCGTTGCCAATCGTGGCGTCGTCAAGGATAACACATCCATTAAGCCGGCATTTCTTGCCAACAACACAATTGCGGCCAATCGCTGTACGCTTCACGCTGCTGCGCTCTCCCACCGTGGTGTTTACCCCCAATATTGAATCATTGCCGATCATGGCCTGGCCCGGTTCTCGTTTTGAAGCTGGTGAGGTTGCTGCTGAATGAGCCGCCGATTCGGACACGCCGCCGTTGCCAGTACTGCTGCCACTGCTGCTGCCACTGCTGCCACTGCTGCCAGTACTGCCACTGCTGCCTCCAGCAGTGTTGCTCGTATTGGCCCCACTATTTGCTGAGCTTGTTGTCCCACCAACTGAACTGTCTGTGGCCTCCTGGTGCATGTACCAACCTTTCACCCTTAAAAACAGTCGATTAGCCTCCATGAATGCCGGCAGATTATTAGCACGAATGAATTGCGGCACGGCCGGTGCATGCAATGCGACCTGCGGGGCTGCTAATGGCTCAGGATCTAGCGGGTACATCACCACTGTCTCACGTAGAGTACGATGGCGCCATGTCCGTCGGGCTATGTCGCGCACTACTTTGAAAAATGGCTTGTTAAAATCAATATCGTCAAATTCCAACACTCTGCGGCTAATAAAGAACATTGAAGTCCTTAAGAGATCCATAGTAGCGATCACCTGGGGGAATTTCCACAGCATGGCCATCCGTGGTTCTAATTTCTGGGCCTCCTTAACTTTCTCCCGTTCATAACTATCGAGTAAAAAGCACGCTGATGCATTTGAGGACACGCGCGGGCCACGGGCATCGGGAAATAACCCGGCAGTGTGCAGCAAAACATCCGGATCCAATACTTTTAGGTCCAAAGATTCCAGAGTGTTGCGGTAGTAAAACCCAGTAATGGCCGTGTTGTCGTCCTGCGACCGCACAGCAGAAATTATCGATTCCGGGTCGATTTCGGCTAAGAAATCACAGGGTAAAACCGCTAGGTCGCGTTGGGGCTGTAAAACACCGTTTGCCTGATGTAGAAGTTGCAAAACACGGCCACTCGGTGTATCCCGGGGAACTTTAAACAATGCGACTTTCAGCTCGAAGGCGTGGCAGGCTGCCTCCACGTCTTCATAGTCATCCTCATTAACGGCAATGATTGTGCCGGCAAACCCGGCACGAGAGCACCATTCGATCGCATACTGAATCAGAGGTTTATTTCCGACAGGAAGCAATGCTTTACAGGTGCCGGTCGTGATGGGGTGGAGTTGTTTGCCGGGCCCACACAGCACGACTGCTTGGAACTCCATGTGAAATTTCGCACCCTTGCCCCGACACCTCAGTACTTACTCAACCCAGAACACCCCCCCCCCCCATCTCTCTTTGATGACACGCCGTATAAGGCGCTACAATCGTATATATTTCGTACAATTTCGCATCCTTAACCATCAAACTTCATAATGTACATCAGTCTATACCTGCTCAGCACATTTCACGACACCACTGCACAGTCTGGACCCACAACTACCTGCATGTTGCAGTATACCCACCGCACTATGCACTGTACTTAGGCTGCACACCAGCTTCAGTGACCCCGAAACTTCACAGTAACCGCGAAACATCAGCATAAACTAGAAAAATTGAACCGTATATAAAATAAATAATTACTTACTCGCCTCGTTTGCTGGCGCGTCGGTGCCAATAACATGGTACACTGACAACCGGTTAAACCGGCTGGCCGGGTTGCCGTGTGACTGTCTAACATGTCTCCTAAACGCATCGGACCGGTTGTACACCTTGGAGCAGCCCGGGTACTCGCAATGGTACATTGGCTTGAAGTGCTTCGTGCGAATATGCCGCGTGCACTCGCTGCGTTCATGAAATCCGACTACGGACCAGGGACACGACCCCACAGGGCACAGAAACGGACGGAAGCTTTGGTCGTGGGCAGTGTCGATATGTTTAGCAAACTCCACCAAAGTTGTAAACTTAGCATCGCACTCGCGGCCACATCCCTGCGTGCCGCGCACCAGTCGCACTGCCGCGTTGAGCAGCGCACTATCGTAGGTGATTTCATTATATCGAGACCACCAAGCTGGTAACACAAGCAACCTTCGGTCCACGGGCCGCACCTCTGTGCTCAGAAGCCGCGGGTGCGAAGATGAATGTACACGTTGAATGGCGTGCGTGATGTACATATCGGTCTGGACCATATGCTCGTTGGTGGACGTGCGCCGCCTCAATTCTTCTAATTTCGCATACCTTTCGCTTTCGTCAGACGTTTGACGTGCTGATTTCACTTCCAGAATGGGCTTTTCATGATGCTCGGTAACCTGCGACTTTTCCACTTGTAAAGTTTCAGCAGCCTGTGATGCTTCGAGCAGTAAATCCAGGCTGCCCCGGGCACTGCTGCTGCTGGTACGCCGGCTGTTAGGTGCAGTCAATGGCGCACTGGTGGTGGTAACCGTTGAGGAAGCAGCAACCGCAGCTCCATGAGCCTCATTTGAAGGTTGTTGTTTAGAAATTGGGGACAAGTCAAAGCTTGGAGGCAGCGGCGTGAGATTGAGCAGGCTGGGGAGTTGGGTGCTCGCCCACATTGGTGGCCACAACGTCAGCTGCTCGGTGCTGGAAGGCGAGGAAACATTGTTTAACGGTAAAAGCGGGGGACTTATGTACGTCAACCCGGGACTCAGCAACGTGGAGCCCGGTTGTTTCGTATTGATCGCCATAAAGCTGGGCTCAATTGGTTTAAGCTGAACGCTGCCAACCCCAGCAGCATTAGCATCTGCAATTGATTCCGAATTGGGCAATATGGGGCCATTTATTTCTGGCAAATCAGATTTTGGGTTGGACGGCCGCAGTGCGTTCGGCGGCGTTGCCAATCCAGTGGGCTCTTGAGAAACTGACATTTACCAGTAACCAAGTTCGTCCAATTTTAATTACTGGTTTCTAAACAGGAATTGAGTTGTTGCACAGTGTATGATGATCCACTGGTATGGAAGTGAAAGGCTGGATCCCAACCTTTTGTGGACTTGTAGTGGAGCTGAGTAAATATTTGGGTAATCGATCCCGTACCACAAACGTGCATGAGGCGCATGCAATCGGATTTCAATGCTTGTTTTGGTGCGTTTTTGTGGCGGTGAAGGCACAAAGTTTTGTATTCATTTTGTTCTCGTAGATAACAGGAATATGCAATGCCGTTTTTTTAAACTTAGATTTAGTGAATTTAGCCAGGTGGTAGCGGCTATTAGGGCGAGGGTTTAGATATCGAACTGTCAGCGTAATTGATCTATGATAGCTCGACAACGGCGCGCGTGCGTGCACAGACGAGGTTGCACAGGTCAATTAGTCGATTGCCAGGGTCCTTGCCCACAGCCACGCCCCACGCTTGTGACTCAGTAGGCGTCCAAACCCTGGGGACCACCCGTGCCCTGGGCGGTTACTGGACCCACGTGGGTAAACTCTAAACCACACAGTCATAAGCCCTGATCTGTCATGACCACATCCCCTGCTTCGTAGTCACGGGTGTTTATGGTCACGTGATATGAGCCGAGGCCCCCACGCCCACTCTCAGCCCACTCTCAACCCACTCCACTCAAAATGCTTACCGGTTTTTAATCATATTCAACTTTCGCTTAAACGATAACGTTAGCCGCCGCCGGTCCGGTACAGCGGATTAGATCAACCCGGATTATATAATCGGATCATACTTTTGATGCGCGTGAGTGCGTGTGACTGCTGCAGTTACAAAGGTAAGGAGCGCGTTATCGGTTACAATAAAATGCCTATTTATGAAACATGTATATTTCCTATAAAAACGACATTCCTGGAATCAACAACATTAAGTCTGCAACATTTGATTTATATAACGGAAGATGTAAATCAAAAGATCTTGTTATCACGCCATCACTTAGGCATGGGCAGGTACGCGGTGATGGAATTTCGCCTATCTCCTAAGGCCTATAAAAAGTTTTCAAAAGCGGTCGTATGCATGCGGATGCGCCCATCGCTTATGTAATCGGCAGATCACAACAGACGCGTCTTTACCGTTCCCGTCACCACGCAAACCAGTACGAAAACAACGATATTTTTAACGGAAATTAGAGCCACCGTATTAAACAATATATTTAATATCTTCTTATTTTTTCCGGCTCTATATTTTCGAAGGCGGCCTGCTGATAAACGCGTTATCTCTCCAACCACCCGTGTTGTTTTTCCGCCCCTTAAGTCCGGGGAGGTTTGGGGCTCCCGCATGCCCGTTTACCGCTAAGCCACTCTACATGCCCCGAATTTGATTTTTACTAAGTGAAGGTACCGCATTTGGGCAGTCCCAGGGCAGCCTTAATACCTTCTAGGGCAGGTTGAATACCCCCACATCAAAAACCTTTCCGCGCCCTTACCCTCCACAGGGGAACTGTACGCGAAAATGCATGCCGTTTTTGGGCAGCATATATAAATCAGCGATCGCCCCACAAATCTTTTCTTACTACCCACTCGTTTCCACTCTTTTCGTTAATAATAATGTTCGCTGTTCTCGCTCTTGCCGGCACTGCTCTTGCCCACTACAACGCCACGACCACCGTCGAGGAGACCGCCTACGTCACTATCCCGTGCGAGAGCACGACGCTCACCTACGGTGGCAAGGTCTACACCGTTCACGAGTCGACCACCCTCACTCTTGAGGACTGCTCGTGCACCGAGGCCCCCACGGCTGCCCCCAGCGTCGCTGGCAACGAGACCGTCCCCGTGCCCTCGTCTGCCCCGGAGATCGCGAACGGTGCTGGCGTCGCCACCATTGGCGCTGCTGCCGGTGTTGTTGCCGCCGTTGCTTACCTGCTTTAGGAGTGTATAATACCTTAATTCTGTAATATTAACACATTGTGTTTAAATACACTGTTTGGGTAACCACTTTGCCGGTTACCGATCCCAATTCGGTAATGCCCAAGCCATAGTCAACGCATAGCGCGTTCATGTTTCCAAAATAGCGTTTCACGGGGTGGTTATTAGGAGGTGTAAATATATAACTAGTACCGGTGCGTAAGTCGCGTACCGGTGCGTAAGTCGCGTACCGGTGCGTAAGTCGCGTACAGCTGCATCGCGTACAGCTGCTTCGCGTACAGGTGGGCTTCAGTATGTATGGTTGGCATTGGAACTGGTACGATGAGCAAAGCGAAAGTCTTTTATGCGTGTAGCGCAAAACACGTTAAATTCTTAAAGCAGCGTTTTGCGGGGCGTAGATACGTAAATAATACAAGTACTTACAGGTGTGCTCCGGTGTGTTGATGTTATTGCTGGTGTCGGGGGGCTAGCTGGCCAGGGGCATTGCCGGCTGTCGGAAGCTCCGTAAAGCAAATATAGAGCAGTTAAAGTATAGACCGGCGCAGAAGTGTTTGAATTGGTGTCTTACGGGCGTAAATGCAGATGTGAGCTCGGGCTGACTGTAACCCCTGGGTTCGATGTGTATGGGCTTAGAGTGTACCCAGTGCCGCCGCGAAGCTAGTTAGAATATAACTGAAATACGTTTAAAATACTTATTACGGGCCGTACAGTGGCGTGAATATATAAATGGAGGTGCACAGGCTCATCGCCGTTGGGTGTGCTGGGCTGGGGAGCTGACGATGGTGGGTGGGGCGATGTGTAAGCAGAGCGGTACTTGCCACCATCGAGCATCCGCATTAAACTACATGTCTGAGGACCCGTTGTTGGCTGCGCTTGAGGCCGACGATGCCGCAAACAACACCACAAGCAGCTCGAATCCTAATTCCGGTGGGTCTGCCGACAACGCCGGCAACAACGCCGGTTCCGGTGGTGACGGTGAAGGCACTGCTTCTGCCGAAATTCCCGCTGAGGACGTTGAACGGCAGCAAGCCTTGGCGGAATTCACCAAGAGATTGCGCGAGCATCACGAAATGAGCAGCAAAATCAAGAAATTCCGCCTGAATTTGCGCGAGTTGGAGGCCGAGTTCCAAAAGACCGAAGACGACATTAAAGCACTGCAATCGGTGGGCCAGATCATTGGCGAGGTTTTAAAAGTGCTGGATGAGGAACGGTTGATTGTTAAGGCGTGTAATGGGCCCCGTTACGTCGTGGGGTTCCGCAACACGATCCCCATCGAGAAGCTTAAACAGGGCGTGCGTGTGGCATTGGATATTACGACATTAACGGTTATGCGTATTTTGCCTCGTGAAGTTGATCCATTGGTTTATAACATGACTACTTTGGACCCGGGAGATATGAGTTTCGCCAGCGTAGGTGGGCTGAACGAGCAGATCCGCGAGCTTCGCGAGGTCATTGAGCTACCGTTGAAGAACCCAGAGCTTTTTCAACGCGTGGGGATCAAACCACCCAAGGGTGTCCTGCTTTATGGTCCCCCCGGCACGGGTAAAACGCTGTTGGCTAAGGCAGTGGCAGCTCAAATCGGGGCAAACTTCATTTTCAGCCCTGCATCGGGCATTGTTGATAAATATATCGGCGAATCAGCCCGCCTGATCCGGGAAATGTTCAGTTATGCCAAGGAACATGAGCCCTGCATCATTTTTATGGACGAGATTGATGCCATTGGTGGCCGGCGGTTCAGTGAAGGTACTTCAGCAGATCGTGAGATCCAGCGGACGTTGATGGAGTTGTTGAATCAAATGGACGGCTTTGACTATTTGGGGCAAACCAAGGTAATTATGGCCACAAACAGGCCAGACACTTTGGACCCAGCATTGCTGCGCCCGGGACGGCTGGACCGTAAAATTGAGATTCCGCTGCCAAATGAAGTAGGAAGGCTGTCGATTTTGAAAATTCATAGCGAGAAGGTGGCCAAGAAGGGCGAGCTCGACTATGAGGCCATTGTTAAAATGTCCGACGGGTTTAATGGTGCGGATTTGCGCAACGTTATTACCGAGGCTGGTTTCAATGCAATCCGGCAGGACCGCGACTACATTATTCAAAACGATTTGATGAAGGCTGTGCGAAAGGTCGGGGAGGCGAAGAAACTCGAGGGCCGATTAGAGTACGAAAAACTGTAGTTCTATATAGAAATAGCTCAATTGGCTTAACCTTTCCAGATGGCACACTAGAATATATATAGGTGTGTGTGGTATGCAATGGATTCCAGATGCTCAGATGCTCAATATGCCCCCATCATGTGAATTGGCTTGAGGTTCCGCTTGGGGGTATAAAACACATGATACGCGCGAGGGTTTGGGTTGAATCACTTACACTGATACAGCCCTATTGCTTACTCATGCCAAATACTGAAAAAATTTCACCACTCACACATTCAGATTCCCATCCAGGGTAAGCGTGGTACTGCAAATCACCACTTGCCGACAGATTCGTCACATCATTCACAATGGGAAAAGTCCACGGTAGTTTGACCAACGCCGGCCGTGTCCGTGCCAAGACCCCGAAGGTCCCCAAGAAGGAGGACAAGCCGAAGCCCAAGACTGGCCGTGCCAAGAAGCGCTTGCAATACACCCGCCGCTTCATTAACGTCATTCTCGTCAATGGCAAGCGCCGGGCGAACCCGGGTCCCTCGAGCCAGTAAATTAAGAAAGTCACTCATAACTTCGAAGATTTGGAAGGCGCCGGAAGTAAACCCCGCCGGATGGTCTGGCCGCATACTCATTTCGCTACGGTAAAAGATATCATGTTTCCACATAGCGCGATGTTAATTTAAGTACAAAAAGCCACTTGGATAAGTTATTCTTATCGATATAACTATTTTATTTTGTATCAAAAGAGTGCGGTATGCTGCCCGTGGTAGGGCAACGTCTCTTCTCAGCGTTTCGTAAAGTACTAGGCTTAAGACATATAGCTGTGCATGCAACTGGCTATAGTTTAGTAGCTCTGAGTGCTCCAATTGTATTTATGCTATACACACACCTTTCATCATTCAGTTTGAATGGGTTCAACTTGGCAGCATCCATGTGCGGATCCAAAATTCAGTACATTATTGCAATCGCTAATACATAAAGCGCAATATTTAGAAACGAAGTGGTACTCACTCGTATTCTCAGCAAAATTATCATTGCTGCGAAGGTAATTTCCATCGTTCAGTTAAGATGGGCTTTACTTGGCCGCACCCACGCGCAAAACTTCTAATATTATTGAAACCAGCTATACCTAAATATAATATCCAATACAAGAATGATGCTGATTCGAATTTTCAGCAGAATTCTTATTGCTGCTAAGGGAATGCCCGGCTTGAAAGGTGCCGTAGCACTACCTGATGAATTCCGATGGTACCTGCAGCTCCCGGGGACCCATTCCCAGTGATTAAACAGTCATGAGTAATTGCAGAACCATTCTGTGTTACCGTGCGCTTACGCAGTCCATATAGATTCCCGTCTTGCTAGCTGCTTTTAAGCCCGACGTTTCTGTCTTTGATGCATCTCTCAACTGTCTTTCTACGAAATATTATTAAAAAAGCAACATATATTTTTTTCTGTAGCTACCAGTCTCAATGACGTATTTTACGGACCACCCAGTTTCCATTTGGTTAAATTCCCGATATTATTTTTAGAAGGGTATGGGTAAGCGTATGGAATCCACAATCGAAATGCCGACCTAATTCCACCTCGTCGGAACATGGGAAATACAACGACGTACGCCAATAAAAAATATTTTACTAGTATAATTAGAGTATATTGCGTGAATATTCGCGAAAAATTTACCAAAATCATTGCATTGTTTGTGTAGTTCGTGTAAACTCCACTCGGTAAATGCCCGCCATATAGTACTGCCTAATCGGGTAATAGTTCAGGTCGTGGTTGGGGTTTTGCAATTCCACCCGGCTCGAGCTGACGTGCTTTGTTGTCCGGTATATCCGGTTCCGCAAGTATATAAATAGCGGTCTCGAGAGAATAAAAAGTTCTCTTTATATAGTGGATTTGGTAAAAATGAAGGTCTTCGCTCTCTCGTCCTTCTTCACACTGATGGGTGCCGCCACGGCCGCATTCACTACTACCACTGTGACGTTCCACGGCCAGGTATATACCATCACTGGTCCTACTACGTTGCAATGGGCTACTTCTGGTACCTCTACATCGGAAGAGTTGAAGACTAGTGCGATCCCGTATACAAGTCTTGTTGTCTTTAGCACGAGGCCTGTTACCTCAGGCTTCAGTGTGATTGTTTTGGACTCCACTAGCACGACTCCTTCGACGAAGCCTACCCCTACGACTTCGTCTACGACTTCGTCTACGACTTCGTCTACGACCTCGACGAAGCCTACCCCTACGACCACGTCTACGACCTCGACGAAGTACACCCCTACGACTTCGTCCACGACCTCGACGTCGTCGACCACTTCGACGAAGCCCATCCCTACGACCACGTCTACGACCTCGACGTCCTCGACCACTTCGACGAAGCCCCTCCCTACGACCTCGTCTACGACCTCGACGTCCTCGACCACTTCGACGAAGCCCATCCCTACGACCTCGTCTACGACCTCGACGTCCTCGACCACTTCGACGAAGCCCCTCCCTACGACCTCGTCTACGACCTCGACGTCCTCGACCACTTCGACGAAGCCCATCCCTAAGACTCCATCCTTGATTCCTCCTTCGCCGACGGAGACAACCTGTGCTGAAATCCCCGTTACCAAGTACTTGACGGTCAGTACCCCCGCAACTGTAACTGCTGGCTCTGAGACGGTGACTGTGACAGCACCGACTGTTTTGACGTATGTGGATGTGACCAATGGATGCTCGACCGCGACGCCAACTTCGACTCCCTTGCTCCCTTCTTCGACGCAGGTGGCTTCGACCCCGTCGACTAGCGTTGTCACGGTCACGAAGGTAACCAGTTGCACAGGTGTGTTGACTCCGAGTACTTCGTATTTGACGCTTAGCACGCCTACGACGTTGACCTATGACTCCTCGACTGTCACAGTGTCGACGCCAACGGTTTTGACGTTAACGACTGATGTGTGTGTGCCGCCTCCTGCGTCGTCCACGCCCATTGTATCTTCATCGTCGTCGGTGGTGGTACCTTCCTCGTCCGTTGAAACTCTCACACCCTCGATTGTGACGAGTTGCACGGGTACGCCAAGCACAGTGACCTCGTACCTGACGTTAAGCACGCCAACGACACTCACTACGGACTTTACGACCGTGACTGTGTCGACGCCCACTGTGCTCACCATTGTCAAAACGGCCAGTGACTGCCCTCCCCCTCCGGTGACTCCTTCCTCAACTGCTTCCGAAAGTACTGTGACGACGTTGACTACTCGCACTTTCGAGTCGACGATTGTGTTGACGTCCACAAACAGTTACAGCACGGCCACTGAAACGACAGTGAAAACGTTTACTGTTACGGAACCTTGCACGACCACTATTCTGCCTTCGAGTCCCACGACGTCGATTTCTGCTGCCTCTTCGGTTAGTACGACCGAGACTTTCGTCGAGTCCACGACGAGCACTTCTTCAGTTGAGGTTCCCGTTGTTCCTGAGACATCCGTCGAGTCCACGAAGAGCACTTCTTCGGTTGAGGTTCCCGTTTCTCCCAAGACAACCGTCAAGCCCACGACGAGCACTACTTCGGTTGAGGTTCCCGTTGTTCCGAGTGCGAGCACCCCCCCTCCTGTGGAGAGTCCTCCTGCTCCTAATTCAACAACGCCTCCCATCAACTTCGTCAATGCGGCCTCGAAGACGACCGCTGGCCTTGGCGCACTTATTCCCCTTCTTTTCTTGATCTTTTAAACAATCAACATTACATTGACTTTATAATTTAGTAGTTTCATTCTTCCAATCCAATATAAATATATGGGCAGCCCTCATTCACGATCTCGCATATATTACTAGGTTGGGTATGTTCAAAGTATACAACTGGAGATAGATTGCGGTGGCATGTTCACGTTTCTGACTCCGTATATCACTATAGCTTAATATTATAGGCTGGCTGTACTCAAAAGTACTACCAATCCTCAGATTGACGCGTTTCGTAGGCAATTTAAAGGAATAAGCTGGCATTACATGGAGGCAGGATTCACGCCCACACTTCCGTATAATACTGTGATTGATTATTATTAGGCTGAGTGTGCTCAAATGTACGATAGAAGTAGTGTGTTCACGTTCTCGCTTCAGTAAGATTATTGGGCGCGTTCAATAGTACGAAACTGATATTAAATCGAAGCAGTGTTCACATCCACACTTCCGTATAATACTACTATTTATTATTATTAGGTTAGTTTTGTTTCAAAGTACTGCTAAAACGGGAAACACATTAGACTTCATTCACGCGGTTAGTAGCCATATGGTGATTACTCAGCTCGAGAGGGCATTAGGGCTTTTTATCAGACGTCGTCCTGAGTCGGTGCGACTCACATGAAGTGTCACCCCTACCCTTACACCCCCCCCGCCCGGGTGCGGGTGGAAAAACCCAGGATCGCCAAGAGTACCTTCCTTTTACTACCAACAAAACGCCTTTAAATATCCTATCAAACTTGAGTTGAAATGGGAGGCAAAGTCACTGAAAAGAAAGTCGAGTACTTCAACAAGCTCAAAGAGCTTCTCGCCGAGAACAAGTCGTTGCTTCTCGTCGGCGTTGACAATGTCAGCTCTCAGCAGCTGCACGAAGTCCGTCGCGAGCTGCGCGGCCGGGCCACCATTTTGATGGGTAAGAACACCATGGTTCGCCGTGCGTTCCGCACCCTCATTAATGACATGCCCGATCTCGAGCGGTTGTTGCCCTACATCAAGGGCAACGTCGGCTTTGTTTTCACGAATGCTGATTTAAAGGAGATCCGCGAGGTGGTTTTGTCCAACCGCGTCTCGGCTCCTGCTCGTGCCGGTGCTGTGGCCCCCAAGGACGTGTTCGTTCCTCCCGGGAACACCGGTATGGAGCCGGGCAAGACGTCGTTCTTCCAGGCCTTGGGTGTCCCGACGAAGATCACGCGTGGTACGATTGAAATCGTTAGCGAGATCAAAGTCGTTGGCACTGGTCAGAAGGTGGGTCCCTCTGAGGCTACTTTGTTGAACATGCTCAACATCTCTCCGTTCACTTACGGTTTGACTGTTGAACAGGTTTATGACGACGGCCAGGTGTTCAGCTCGGATATCCTTGATATCACGGATGACGAGCTCTTGACTCAGTTCAGCCAGGCAGTTCGCAACATTGCCACTGTTTCGTTGGCGGCCAAGATCCCGACGTTGCCTGCAGTCTCGCACTGGCTTATCAACAACTACAAGAACTTGTTGTCGATTTCCATTGCCACGGACTACACTTTCGAGGGCTCTGAGGCGATCAAGGACCGTCTGGCTAACCCGGAGGCTTATGCTGCCGCTGCTCCTGCTGCTGCCGCTGCTTCGACTGAGTCGGCTGCTGCCGCCCCGGTTGAGGAAGAGGAAGAGGAGTCGGATGGCGACATGGGCATGGGCCTCTTCGACTAATTTAGTTATATACTCTACTTCGATATATATATATACACTGGGTGTAGACATGTGTGGCTACCGCGAAGTCTCTCATCTATAAATTGGGATGTGCTACATTGTACGTTACATTATTGCATAGCGAGATATTGCCGAAAGGGACACTGAGGATTGCCACCAGTATTTAAAGAGGAACGTCGGTGGTACAAATGCCTGACGCATTATGAAAAGCCACAAATACAATTGGGAGGTGAACAATGGAATAGTTCAAATTCGCTATCACTGATGCCAGGCTAAACTATCAGGTTATCTCACACATTATTTTCGAGGTGAGCTCGGCAAGCCGGCGTTCCCGCTATTAAACTGCTCAAATACAATGTTGTTCAGTTTCACAGGGCTGCTGGGGATTGACGAGGGCTGCGATGATGCGGCTTGCTGGCTAGGAGACGGCATGGTCATATTCACAAACCGGATAGGTGACACCATGCCCATGCATTTCTCGAAAGACAGCTGTGTGTTGGGCAATGCCTTCAATGTCGAGCAGGAATGACGAGTTCGCAGTTTGGTTGGCGAACCCACGCGCTTACGCGGAGAGCGGGACACCGTAGCCCTCGGACGCACTTTAACCCGAGGAGTTACCTGGTAAGACTCAGAAATATAAACTGCATCAAACCTCATTGAGGGCGGCCGTACTTCAGGGATGTCAAGAAAGGGAATACCTTCCTTGTCGGGGAATTCGTCGGCTGGCAGCGCACCCAAATACGCACTGTAATGCGCACTGGAGCATGCACAGGACATATTCTCAACGGTGGACACTTCACCGGGGTACAATGGACCGGGAGGTAATTCACTGGAAGGTGAGAATGTTCCCAAATTCGTGGTAGCCAAGCCAGCTGAGGATATCCTCGAATTCACATCGGTAGGCAATGCATTGACAGCGCTTGACGCAATGTGCTCGTTTGTATACTGAAGTATACGAGGATCGATGGTATCTAACTTGTACTCATTAAGAGCATCGCCTATTGTTAATGGGTCGCTAGAGAGGCACCAAGGAGTTCCTACGAACGACGAATTCAGATCGTTATAACTCGTGAGTTGTGGTGGATGAATGCATTCTTCAAGTACATGCTGGTCATTCGCATCGACATCACTGAATTGAGGGATGATGGGAGCCTGCTTGCTGGCCTCCTCCACACAGTCGCTGCTAAACACGAGCAGCTCCTCAATGGGGTCTTCATAAATCTTAATTGCCGGCCCAGGAGTACTGGGCGGCACACAACGGCCTTTTTTTACCATTCGTATTGCTCAACTGGTTGCTTGTTTGGCTGTTGAGAGGGGGAAGTGTGTGTTTGTTTACTTATTTTGCCACGGGTGATTAGGGTTCGAGCTGCCTCAACAGTGGCTAAAAATAGGTACTAAATGGTAGTCACCATATATATTGTACGCTTAAATTCGATATTTCGTCATTCATAACAGCTCAATCGGTTCTTCAAACAGCGTCTTTGCGTTCGTTTGCTTGGCCTCTCTTTTTTCGCCTGCATGTCCTGCACCTCGCGGTCGCCGGCCTCTTCCCGAGCCAGTGTAGACGCAAGCACCATGTCCTGGTTATTGATTGAGCAGTCATAACCAAATGTATTACACAAGGCATGTGTGCCACGTTCAAGAGCCACACGTCTATTGATTATCGGCCACTACTGTCTATAGACCATTACATTACATGTGCTTAAGCCTGCGGGTTCGGCACCACACCGATCCTTTCTTTGGCAACAACATCCAGGAAAAGAGGGCTGACTGGCTCATCCTTAATCCCTTTAGCGCGCTTCACGTCCTTGAACTTCTTGACATCCTCCAAATACTTGTCAAACAAGAATGCCGAGTCAAGCGGACCACCCTTCGCCTCTGGGTGGAACTGAGTGCTGAAAATCGGGCGCGAAGTGTGGTAGATACCCTCATTGCTCTGGTCGTTCAGGTTGACGAAATATGGCTTGAAATCTGCGGGCAAAGTGCTGGCATCCACGGCGTACCCATGGTTCTGCGACGTGATGTGGCACAACCCGGTCTGTAAATCCAAGGCAGGAATGTTGTGGGCGCGGTTACCGTACTTCAGCTTGATTGTTTTGGCTCCGGCTGCCAATGCCAGCAACTGGTGGCCCAAACAAATGCCGAATATCGGTCCCTCATATGTATCCATCAGCTCCCGCAGGTTTTGGACAGTTGTTGAGCAGTGCGTCGGGTCGCCCGGGCCATTGCTCAAGAAAACGCCGTCGAAATGACGAGCGACTTTCTGCACGGGGTAGTCATATGGGAACACGGTGATGTGAGCGCCCCGACTGACAAGTGACCGCATAATGTTCTCCTTACAGCCACAATCAATAACGGCAATGTGCAAATTGCCCACTGGTGTCGTGCTACTGACATGGAAGGGAGCCTTAGTGCTAACTTTGTGCACGAGGTTGATCCCCTCGGGGTCTTCAAACGCAGCATCTTCATCGGCATCGTATTCCTCACCCACCGTAAGCCGAGCTAAACTCGAGCCGCGTTCCCTAAGGAATTGGACGAGGGCCCGCGTGTCTACATCGGTAATTGCTGCTACACCTTCACGCTTACACCACGAAGCCAGTGACTCGACGGCCGTCCAGTGCGAGTACTCCATCGCAGCATTACTAACAACAATCCCCTTGCATTGAATGTGCGGAGATTCGAAGTATCGCAGTAAATTGAACTCGTCGCGGGCCTCACCACTGGGGACACCGTAATTGCCAATTAATGGCTGGGTGAACACAAGAATTTGCCCGCGGTAGCTGGGATCGGTCATTGATTCAGGGTAGCCGACCATCCCTGTGGAAAAGACAGCTTCACCACTGACGTTTGTGTTGGCACCAAACGATTTACCGTGGAATACGGGACCGTTGCGGATCGTTAAGGTTGCCCGTTCCAGGGGTTTGCTAACCGTGCTGGAATACCGTAGGCATTTTAGGGAGAATTTAGTGGCTAATAAAGACTTTAGCATTATTGGTACGAACTGCTGGATCGTACCCGCTGTAGATAGCTAAAGGCTAAGGGTTTTGATATTGAGCACGATTTTTCAGTTGAGTCATCGACCGTACGAACGTATGGCACTGGGTCAATCGGGAAGCAATCGGGGAGTATTGATCCATCATTACTGTATTGGAACACGCATTATTTGATATGAACGGGTAAATAAGTATTAGCGTGGGCAATGGAACCTTTTAAGGCTTATCTCTGCACCTATGGTTAGATTTGGCATCCTCAAAGAGATTGGGGTTAGGTCCAAAGAAAAAAGCTTGGTTGACCAGCATATACACTAGCGGTATCGAGTGTCACATTTTCACGGTATCTAGTGTCCTAAATTTCACCGTACCGCGTGGCATAAATTTCACCGCTTGTCGATTTGAAAAATCGTCTACACACCTTCAGTGCGGCAAGCTTTTTCGCCGTGAAAAGGTCGCCAGTTCAAACGGTAAGTAGGAAATGAAGACATCTTTATTTTCGTCGAGTGGTATATATACGGAGGCTCGTGTTGAGTCGTCGTGCCACGATGAGCTGTTATTTTGTCATAGTTACACTGATCCTAACACTTTACCAGACCTTTAATATTGTTTAATTTCAAATCCTGTAAATGCCAAAACATGATATTCGTGAACTGCTAACTTCCGAACGGCCAGTATTGGTTGCCGGCCCGATGGTGCGGTATTCAAAGCTGCCATTCCGTGAAACCGTTCGTGAGTTAACATTAACATTCAATCCTGAACAGCCTATAATTGTTTACACGCCAATGATCCTTGCCAGGGAGTTCGTTCGCAACCGAGTAGCTAGAATGGGCGATTTCACTACTTCACCAACTGATACGCCTCTGCTTGTTCAATTCGGTGCTTCTAATGCGGTGGATCTGGCCCGGGCTTCTCAGATGATCCAGCCATACTGCGACGGGATTGGATTGAATTGCGGATGTCCGATCCCCGAGCAGTGCCGTGAAGGAATTGGCGCGGCATTGATGTCAAAGCCTCATGCAGTAGCGGCAATGGTTCGGGCAGTGAAACGTGCGTGTGGGGAAACGTTCTTTGTGGAAGTTAAAATTAGAATACACACCAACCTCAATGTAACTCAACGGTACGCGCGGATTGTCGAGGCCGCAGGAGCGGATTCCATTTGCGTGCACGGCCGTCGTAAAGCCGATCGTAGTGGCAACGTTCCTGTCAACTTGGAAGCTATTGCACTCATCAAAAATACCGTTCGTATACCAGTAATCGCCAATGGGGATTTCAGAACTCCCGAGGATCTTCCCAAAGTCTTACAGGCAACGGGAGTGAACGGGGTGATGAGTGCAAGGGGAATTCTGGCGAACCCAGCCTTGTTTTGTGGTCCCGAATTCCTGCATTGTCCCTGGGCGGCCGTGGAGCTGATGTGGGATCACGCTATGGCCGCTGGTTTGCCCTTCCAGCTCATTTTGCATCATTTCGTGGAAATGTTCAAAGGACGGGGCGATTTAGCACCATTACGACGGGAACTGGTGCAGAACACCACGACCGTGGATCTTATCGACTGGTTCGATGCACGGTTCGATTTGAAACGCCGCGGCGAGCCCGAATTCGGTCTTCGCATTGAGTGGCCTGTTTTAGAGCCTGACGTCTCGGCTCTTAACTTATAAATTATCTTATTTATTCTTATTTATTCTTCATGCTTCTCCACTTCTACTTGGTCGCCCAAATGAAACGGGTGATCACCCTATGTCGGGTGATTAAAAGGCATATTCACTGTGATCACGAACTCTCCCACACCGCCACACTAAACAATGCAAAACTTAATTTATTTGATTTACTGTAATGATAAATTATACAAATTCAACCCGTGTAAACCCGGACGGCATCAACGAGGTAGATTGCACCGAACGCGAGCGAAAGGGACGCGACGGCCGCGTACGCGCTAGAAGCAACCAAAGATTTTGAAGTATGGAAGAATCCAAGAAATATCGCCGCTACAACAAGCAGAACGGCTGCGAGCGGCGCCTGAACCGCTAAAGATACGCTCGGGTTTGCTGGCTCGGCACGATGGTAAATAGCGGCAATAATTTGCGCTCTGGCACGGTCGTACTGCTCTTCTAACACCATTTTGTACGAAATGCAGAACTAAGGAGCAGCTGTGCAGTATAAATAGACCGAGAAGCGCTGTAGTGCACGCTACGCTATAGATGTGCTGTGCGTGACAGGCCAGGCCGGAGGAAGGGTGGCTCGACGTGGATACTACATACTGCCAACGAGGCACATCGTTAAAAAAAAAATAAATTTAACGCTGTAGGTGAAACTTCACCCCATAGACATTGATCGATTACTGCTAATTCAAAATGAAATTGAAACGCATAAAGGCCTATAAGAAGCTAATGAGCCATCTTCAGCTCAATTTCAACTTTCGCGAGCCGTATCAAGTTCTGGTTGATGAGGAAATCGTGTTGAGTGCTGTGGCTTCGAAGTACGACTTGGTGGCTGGTTTAGAAAGAACTTTGCAAGGTAAAGTCAAAATACTGGTGACGCAATGCACCATTGAGCATTTATATAGGGCCAAGACCCCCGAGGGTAAAGAGGCAGTGAAGCTGGCGAAAACATTTGAGCGGAGACGATGCGGGCATCTTCCCGAACAAAACCAAACTGTAAGTGCATTCGAGTGCATTTCCGAGGTGGTTGGCACTAAGAATAAACACCGGTACTGTGTGGCCACGCAAAAGCCGAAACTGCGCGCGAAGCTGCGGAACGTTGTTGCAGTTCCGCTTATTTACATCAATCGATCGGTAATGATCATGGAGCCAATGTCACAGGCAACATTGAATGCCCGTAAGAACATTGAGGAGAGCAAATTGGTTAAGGGACTGAATGAGATCAGCCATGCTGAGCCGGCAAAAGATGAAAGTTTAACAAAACACAAGCGCGGTCCTAAGGAACCGAACCCATTGAGTATTAAAAAGCGGCAACGGCCCGCTGAGGAACCTAAGGAAGGTGAAGGGAGTAAGAAACGACGAAAACGGGGTAAAAGGAGCCATAGTCAGGCTGAGGGACATGAGGTGGCATCAGAAGTGGTGGCAGAATTGTAAATTTTATTTAGATGAACAACGGACTCCAATTCAGCGAAGTGATGGCAGAATTGTAATATACTTAGATGAACAGTTATGGGTTCCAACTCAGCGTAGCATAGCTTACACCCACAATGAGACCAGGTCGACATATAACTAAGGTAAACAGGTAAAGTGAGTTAAATATACGAAATTTGCAGTTTGTATTCATGAATGGAATGCTGGATCTGTGACCGTGCATAAAGCGGGCACGATATACCCCCGCCCACGGCTCGACATATTTTTTTTCAGGCTGTCCACAATGAGCGACCATGAACATGATGGTCCTGAAGCTAAACGAGTAAAAACTGGAAGATCTAAAGGAATTGCGTCAATAAAATCTGAATTTCGTAAATTTGAGTCCGCTGAAGCTGAGAATCATGCCATAACATCTACTGACGGCTTTGAAGAGGAGGCCCGAATTGACGAGCCAACCGGCAACGGTAAGAACAGCAAACGGCGCGACAAGAAACGTGGACAGAACAAGAATCGCAACAACACACAGAAGCACGAGTCCGTGAGGTTATGCCCCAAATTGATCGATCCCGACAACCCTCAGGAATGCGAAGCCAATAAACAGGGCCAATGCCGCTACGAGCATGATGTTGCTAAATACTTGGAATCAAAGCTTGCAGATGTGACTGGCGTTTGCCCCGTTTTTACGGCAATTGGTTACTGTCCTGCGGGGCTTAAATGCCGTTGGTTCGGCAGCCATTCCGGGCTCAAGCGTGATCCTAACAAGGAATTGAGCCTTATTGAAGACCCTGCAGAACTCAATGTTGTGAAATTAGACGTTTTGACCCAGATTCAAAGGCGGCAAATAGATTTAAGCGCGGCAGAGTCGGCAATTACGAAGATGGAAGAACTGGATAAGGCACGGAACACGGCGGCCAAAAGCGACCTTACCAGGGAAGAACGGCTTGAATACAATGCCGAATTTTTCGAGGGACGTCAAAAACCCAGTGAGAAGAAGCGATTGCATTTGAAAGGTGCGAAAATCTTGAGCCCGCTCACGACCGTGGGCAACCTGCCCTTCCGTCGGCTCATGAAAAAAATGGGTGCCGATGTTACTTATAGTGAAATGACGATATGTATGCCCCTCATTCAGGGTCAGAAGTCGGAATGGGCGCTACCTCGTATGCACGTTTCTGAAAAAGATGGCTACGGCATCCAAGTCACGGCGAACAAGCCCTGGCACGCAATCAAGGCCGCCGAACTTCTGGCCAAGTTTGCCCCCAACGCTTCGGAAATCAATTTGAATTGTGGGTGTCCCATTGATTTAGTTTTTAAGCAAGGGGCTGGCTCTGCGCTGATGGATGCCCCCGGCCGGGCCATGCGGATCATCAAGGGCATGAATTCTGTGTCCGGGGATATGCCCGTAACAATCAAGATGCGCACCGGAACGAAAGAAAACAAAAATACTGCGCACAGCCTTATTTCCAAGCTGATGGAGGAAGAGCAGGTCGCAGCTATTGTTCTGCACGGCCGTTCGCGCGCCCAGCGATACGCACGCGAGGCCGACTGGGACTACATTCGCGAGGTGGCCGATTTAGTTAAAACCAAGCGTGACGAGTTCGATTTAAAACCGTGGATTATTGGCAATGGCGACGTTTACTCGTACCGGGACTGGTATACTCATTTGGATGACCACCACGTGGACAGCTGTATGGTTGCCCGTGGCGCGCTTGTCAAGCCGTGGATTTTCGAAGAAATCGAGTCTAAGCAGTACCTCGACAAGTCCAGCACTGAACGGTTAGAGATCTACCGCGATTTTGCTAAGTATGGTCTGGAGCATTGGGGCTCTGACGACTTTGGCGTGCAGCAAACTCGACGGTTCATGTGTGAATTCCTCAGTTTCACTCGCCGGTACGTGCCGGTTGCCATGCTCGAATACCTGCCGCCTCGCCTCAATGAGCGGGCCGAGCCGTGGCAGGGCCGCAACGAATTGGAAACGCTGATGGCCAGCGACCACTACAAGGACTGGATTAAGATTACGGAGATGTTTTTAGGTCCGGCTCCCGAATCGTTTGTGTTTGAGCCGAAGCACAAGTCCACCACTTAGAGTACTCTACATGTTCTGTGGTAATGTATATACAATGAGCAGATGAATTTCGATATAACCTGCTTGTTTATATATTTAGTTCTAGTTAAACAGCCTTGCGAGACTCCGCGCGTTTCTGGCCCTTCAAAGCATTCAGCTCATCAACAACGCTCTGGTATTCCTTCCGCAATGCCTCTGTTTGCTGCTCAAGCGCCTTGTACTGTTCCTTCTTGCGCTCTAGGCGCTCTTTGTAATCCGAAGCCTTCAAACTGACCTCTTCAGTACCTTTAGAAATGCCTAACTGCGTGCGTAAGTCGCTGTTTGACTTCACCAAGGTGTACGTGCGGTTCAAAATCAACGACAAAAACAAAGTGAAGCCACAAAGGTACATGTTGCGCTGATTGTAGAACTTGCGCGCTTGATAATCGCTGCGGTCGGCAACAGTGAGCTTGGAACTGCTGGTTTTGTCCAATTCAAGCGATTTGCTGGCTCGCTGGACGCTGTCAATGAACAGCACAAGAATGAAAACGAACAGAAATTTGAGGGCGTGCATGAACCGCGTCATCGCGTTCGTACGAAGCCCGCGAATGAGCTTGGCGTGGATGCTAGCGGGGAAGGGCGCTACAAGCACCAAAAATACAAACATTTCCACTAAAAGCACCAGAAAGACCAGCGTGTAGTAGAGCGTCATCGTTAAATAGATTTCAAAGGCGGTTTACCCAAAGATTTTACTATGGTTTAGTGGTGTCTGGATGGTTCTGTTACGCCTTCAGCAATCGAGGGCAGGGGCTTTACATTTAGCTCCCGAGCAAGCGTGAGGCGTGGGCAATTGACCGTTGCTGCAGCCCCAACCCTTAACGTGGCTTAAATGCTGCACGTAGCGCATGACCACTAATTAGCCAAAACTCATAATTTAGGGGCTGAAAGTAACGAAATATATAGATGTAGACTCATGGTGTGGTCAGGTGCTGCACTCTCATTGCTTGAGCGTGATCTTAGTTGAACATACAGCATGCACGGTGGGCACGCACCAGGGATCATTCGTGTGCCAGATCTACACCCACATCCATATCCACATCCAAATATCTCTTCACAAATTGGGATGAAAACAGCGTATTCCTGCCGAGTGGTGTGGCCACCATGTTAGTTCGTTGTCAAATTGCAGGTTCATATAGTGCCACAGCGGGATTGACGCCACGTCAATGAGAACAATGTGTGAATCGAACCACACCATGCTACTGGCAAATGCATACTCCTATCGCCAAATTAACAGGACATTGAGGCGAGCTGGCGTGTTGGAGTGACAGACATGGTACAAATTAGGTACGTGGCGTCTGGCTTAACCAAAAGCGCTCGAGTGCATCCATGACCGATTTGCACCAGTATTTACGTATCAATTTATAACAATAGCGGCCGATTGTAACCATTTGAAATACTGCATGCATAAATGGCAGCCAATTTTTTAATAGACCTGGGCTCAACAAACATCCGATCAAGTTAGTTCGCTTTAATTTCGGTGAACCTGTGCATTGAAACTCGCACAGTATACATCAGCTTGAAATGCAAATAAATAGTCCATTGGAAGCCTAGGTTGTCGACCACGATTTTATATTTGACGATACTAGGCTTTAACGCATGCAACAAATTTCCCTCGGCTAATAATAGCCTTTGCATATGCATATATGATGCGCCGCATTAAGGCGAGGTTATGTGCGGTAAAGTTCGCTAACGCCGGACCTAACCCTTAATAAAAATAGATTAACCACCGCACATGCTACACTCAATTATATAGATAACAGACGTTCGTTGACCAACATACGTGAATACAATTGAAGCTGGCCACCTCGGGTCCCTTTATTGAACTCAAACAAACAACAGTGGGCTTAAAAGATCTAGGCAAATATCAAGCTATAAAGTATGAAATGGTAGCCGAAACAGAATGCAGAGCACTAGGCGTCTTGATTTAGAAGCCATTTCAGTACAAAGTACTATTTATTGATGCACGTTCGCAGTGAAGGCTATCGTTAAACCGTTCGTTGATCCAATGTTGTTAACACGTGATAATCTGTATTAGCGTAACCCACAATATAAACGTGTGAAGTGTTGAAGTTCAATGTCAGGTGACACTCAACCACCTTAAGTAGTTAGTTAGCTAGGATATAATCTTAAATCCGTTTATAATGTGGTAAACCAGCTCCCATTAGGACGGGTCCCAGCCATAGCTCCTGATTCGACTCTCATTGGCTGGTTGCCGGTACGCGTTATGGCCATCGACCTACATGCTACACCGACATGAAGCATGAAAGCGGTAAGCGAAACTTGTGCCGTATTGTTTAGTCAAGGGGCTGCAGTCACCATAAGGTGCCCTTCTCAAGGGGCCACGATGTACCAGGGTTCGGTATACACCTAACCCTGGTAGCTGCCACGCGTTGCAGTGACCCCACCCATTATATGTGTGCTACGCGACTAGTCTGGTAGAGTACGTACAGATGGCTTGGTGAGATATGCCGACACTTAAATGAACTGCTTCGGCGTTAGATGCGAAAGCCGATCCCAAAATAAATAGTGACGGCATAATAAACCGTGTTGATCAAAATTTGATTGTTCGCGATCGAAGAATATGTAAAAGCATTTTGTTTTCATCCGGAATCAACCGGCCAGCGGCATTTTGCCTTACTAAGCACATACAGTGAATTAACCGAGACGATTTTTTCCGCCCCCCATAAGGGACTACACGTTTACCCGAAGACGTAAGAAATACTGCTAGTATCTTTCCGATCCAAAGCTCATTAAAAAACCGGCGTTTATCACCCCAAAAAGCTGTTTTTTTTTGGGTACTTAGGAACGGTGAGAAACCCTGTGCGGGGTCTTTCACTGCATAACCCTAATAAGCATAAATGGGTCAACGAGAACCCACCTTGTGCATGAAAACTCCCCACCTTTGTTGCTATTTTTATAAGCATTACCAACAGAATAAACGGTCGTAATGCTGGTTGAAAAATCACTACTCATATATACACCATCAGTAACAGTTATACATCCCCTCTCATTGCACTGGAGTTAAAAGAAACGCGTCTTTTTAACTACTGTTCATTAAGCCAATAGACGCACTTCCGTTGCCGTATAAACATCGCGGAATGTTGGTGTTCGGCACCTAACCCTACAGAGATGCAGAAGGGGTTATGCAAGGCGTTTGGACAACCCCACGCGACCTATATATTCAACTGGCGGTACGATCTTGAATATCTTTTCGCGATTGTTGTTTTAAACCTGCAAGTTGTTAAAAACAGTTAGGTCTGATTGTGCCAGCCACTAATCCACTCTCTTTTATTTGATACCCACCATCAGTCCTTCTTTACAGTTTTAAACGGAAAAATATGTTGGCTTCGCTCCTAACTATTCTTACCGGAGCGTCCGCTTCCGAGCTGGCGCTTTACTGGGGCCAGGACTACTCCGGTAACGAGCAATCGTTGGGCGAGTACTGCCAGAATACCCCCGGTGACATCTACCTCATCAGCTTCGTTAACCAGTTCGGCGAAGGCCGCCAAGTCGGCATGAACATCAATGGCTACTACACTTTCTTCCCCGGCACTTCGTTGCTCGAGGCCTCTGAGTTGGGCAAAGAAATCCAGCAGTGCCAGTCGCTCGGCAAGAAAGTGCTTGTGTCACTTGGTGGCTCTACCGGCAGCTACGGGTTCAAGGACGACGCTGATGCCGAGGCTGTGGCCACAGATCTCTGGAACTACTTCGGTGGTGGCGAAAGCGACACGCGCCCGTTCGGTGCCGACGTCAAGATCGATGGTTTCGACCTCGACAGCGAGAACAACCTTGATGCCGACGAGTACGTGGCTTTCGTCAACAAACTGCGCGAGCTGTACAAGACGGATGCCTCCAAGCAGTACTACACGAGTGCCTCGCCGCAGTGCCCGTTCCCCGACGCTTCGGTCGGCAAGGCCGTGGCGAACTCGTACTTGGACTACTTGTTTATCCAGACGTACAACAACTACTGCTCGCTCACTGGCACTGACTTCAACTTCGACACCTGGCAGAAGTTCGCTTCGACGCAGTCGCCGAACCCCAACGTGAAGTTGTTGGTTGGCCTGGCTGGCTCGCCCACCGCGGCCAGCTACGGCTATGCCACGATCGACCAGGTCAAGGCTAAGTACCCGCAGCTCGCCAGCTCACCGAACTTCGATGGCTTCGCCGTTTGGGATGCCGCGAAGGCCAACACCAACATTGTTGATGGCGAGTCGTACGCTGAGCAGTTGGAGAACTTGTTGCACCCGCCCGTGGTTAGCTCGAGTGCTGCTCCTACTTCGGCTGAGCCCACGACGGCTGAGCCCACGACGGCTGAGCCCACTACGGGTGCTTCTCTTTCGGCTGCTCCTTTGAGTGTTTCTCACTCGGGAATTGCCCCGAATGCCACGTGGAACAACAAGAACTGGGGTACGAGCTACACCACCGTGGTTGGCTACGCCACGGTCACGCTTCCGTGCACTTACACCACGACCCCTGTGGGTGGTGGTGCTCCGTACGAGTCGGTTGGTGTGACTACGGTGGTCGAGACGTTCACTTCAACGGTGCCGTGCTCTACTGAGGCTGTTGAGGCTACGCCTGTTGCCACTGAGGCTGCTCCTAGTAAGGCCGCTGCTCCTAGTGAGGCCGCTCCTGCCAGCGAGGCCGCTCCTGCCAGCGAGGCCGCTCCTGCCAGCGAGGCCGCTCCTGTCAGCGAGGCCGCTCCTGTTTCCCCTGCTGCTAGCGAGGCTGCCCCTGCTGCTTCGAAGGAGGCTGTCGCTACCACTGAGGCTGCTCCTACTGCCGCTGTTGAGACTGCGGCTGTGACGAGCGCTGTTGCGACTTTGCCGACGTTGACGGTTAGCAATGGTAACGAGACGACCACGTACTACGAGACCGTTAAGCACATCGTCACCACGACGATTTCGTACACGAATGCGACCGCGCCGACGGCCGCTCCGGAGCTTCCCCTTACCACGATCAACGGTGAGGTGTACGTTGTTGAAACCACAACGAACACTGTTACTGCAACCGTGTGTGCTGAGGAGTGTGTGACGCCCACGCCGGCGGTGGATTTCACGACGATCAACGGTGAGGTGTACGTTGTTGCGACGACAACGGCCACTGTTACTGCTGCTGCAGAGTGCACGTGCTAAGCTAAGTTAGAGCAATTTTTGAATGTACCTATAGTAATAATCAATAATAAACTTGTAAATGAACTTGTTTTGTTATGTGTGGCGTGGGGTAGCGGTTCACGAGGAAGCTCAGTGGGGCCCCACGATGACGGAGCATTTTAGAGATCACGGTTAAATAAGACCAAAAAGCATTAATTTGGTGAGCTCCGATGCGGATCCCGCTATACAAAAATGTGTGAAATTCTTTGAATTGTGAGCAACATATACATAAAATTGATCTACAGTATTATCAACGCGGTTCTATTTATACAAGGTTGTGAGGGAATTTTAAGCATTGCGGGCATTACGCCCGAAACGATGGATCTATGCGCCGATGACGCAGTCAACGGTTACGAGCGCCTCGGTACGCTCTATGGCGGTGGCAGGGGGGGGCATTACGGTTTTGGACGAGCAGGGCAGCTTCAGGTTATGGGCACGAACGGTCTCGAATGACTAAGCCAATTGTTACCGGCGTAGACTGCACGGCCTTAGAATACTATGACTGCCATATTCTGGCGACATATCTCCACATTATCTTCAGAAACATTAATTTAGATTATTATGGCTCTCAAATAACAAGATATTTCACTGGAAAGCAGCTAAGCTCGTTAAGCGCACCTGTGCGTGAACCTAACCCAGCGCATAGACCTTACTACTTTAGGGATTCAGATCACCAGCCACCTCGTCATATGCAAACCACCGAGCCGAGATTCGATGCAGCTGGAAACCCCAATTGGGGAAAGCAGCAATGACCTGCGCTAAGGGATTAGCTGAGATATATAAAGTGATGTTTTACCAACATAATCTAACTATAGAACCGATCCGTTGTGCCATCAGGATTAACGACTTATACCAAGGACCCTCTCTACTGAAGAGCAGTTCACTGTGATACCCCTCCTTCCTAACCATTTTTGTCTTTCCTTTTTAACAATACCCACTTAATTCATTCTTTTTTTTTGTTGAGCAATGATTGTGCCGTTGACTTTACTTACGGCCTTTACCGCCGCGTCGGAAGTAGCGCTTTATTGGGGCCAGGCCTCTGCTGGCTCTCAGGAGTCGCTGGGTTGGTACTGTGCAAACGGTGCTGGTGATATTTATATTATCAGCTTCATTGACCAGTTTGGCAGTAACCTCCCCACGTGGTTGAATGTGGCCGGTCATGATGGGCCCATTTCCACGCTGTCTATTCCGTCGATTGGAGAGGATATCAAACAGTGCCAACAGCTAGGTAAGAAGGTGTTGCTTTCTCTTGGCGGTGCTGTTGGTAGCTATGGCTTCAACAGCAATGCCAATGCCGAGGAAGTGGCCCTCGAACTGTGGAACGCCTTCGGTGGTGGTTCCGGAATCAACCGTCCCTTCGGGGATGCAAAGATCGATGGGTTCGATATCGATTCCGAGAACATGCAGTACGCCGATGAGTACATTGCCTTTGTCAACAAGCTCCGGGCTCTTTACAAAACCGATGCGTCGAAGCAGTACTATACTAGTGCTGCTCCGCAGTGCCCGTTTCCGGATGCTTCGTCAGGTAAGGCAATTGCTGGGGCTTACATGGATTTCCTTTTCATTCAGTTTTACAACAATTATTGCTCTCTCACTGGCAATAATTTTAATCTTGATACTTGGCAGAACTTCGCTCAAACTCAGTCACCGAATCCCAACGTGAAACTGTACGTCGGACTCGCAGGGTCACCCACTGCCGCCGGCAGTGGATACGCTACTTTGGATCAGATTGCTGGTCGTCTGCCTGAGTTTGAGCGAAGTCCTAATTTTGCAGGCTTCATGTGTTGGGATGCCTCGCAGGCAAACACTAATAAGTTTGACGGTCAACCGTTGGCAGCACAGCTCGAGAAATTGGGCGGCTCCCCCGGAACGATTCCCAGTACTACCGTCGAACATACCACTTCTGTCGCGAACACCCCGACCATTGCCACCACTTCCAAGCCGAGCACAACGGTTTGGTGGACTCCTGAAACCACTCCGGTGTCTTCCACCACCTCCACCACCTTCACTACCTTCTGGGAATCCACGACGACTATCGATGACATCCTCAGTTCCTCGAAGACATCTACAACATCGAGCACCCCGGAGGTGGCCACTCAGTGGGCTACCACTGTTGACACACCGGTAACAAGTACGTTGAGTGAGCTGGTCACGTCGAGCACGCTGAATGATTTGACTACGTCGAGCTCGAGCACGCCAGCTTGGGAGTCGACTACGTCAACTTCGTTAAGCACGTCGGCTGGGACTTCCAGCTTGAGCACTCCGGAGTCTTCGACTACCAGCACGACCACTCCTGAGGCTTGGACTTCCAGCTTGAGCACTCCGGAGTCTTCGACTACCAGCACGACCACTCCTGAGGCTTGGACTTCCAGCTTGAGCACTCCGGAGTCTTCGACTACCAGCACGACCACTCCTGAGGCTTGGACTTCCAGCTTTAGTACTCTCCAGTCTTGGACTTCCAGCACGTCGAGTGAGGCATGGGCCTTGACCACGTCGAGCTCTATAAGTGAGACGCAGTTGGCCCCTCAAACCTCTGCTAGCACGTCCTCTGAACTTACTACTGAACAGACTACTAGCCAGTGGACACCCCTGGAGACCTCATCGGCTGCTGCTACCTCGACCTCCGAGTCTACTTTGGCTGCTACCAGCACGACTTTGGAGACCACCTCGGCTGCTGCTGTCGTGACTTCCGAATCTACCTTGGCTGCTACTACGACCTCAGCGTCCACTTTGCAAGCTATTGTGATCTCAGAGACTACGCCAGTAGCTGCTATTGTGACCTCAGAGACCACGTCGGCTGATGCTGTCGTGACTTCTGAGCCGCCCGCGGCAACTGCTAATCCCGTAAGCCACACGCATACCCCAGCGGGCGCTACAATCAAAGTAACCGCCACGATTACTGATGACAGTGCACCCGCCGTGACTGTGACTGCTGGAGCGTCGCCTGATGTGACGACATCACCCGATTGGCTGCCGCGCAGCACCTCGCTCGTGGCTTCCACGTACCATGGTCCCTCGGAGATCACCACCAGTGGCATAATCTACGTATTCCGCACCACAACGAACATCGAGACCACCACGGTTTGGATGCGTCGTTAATTGGTTTTTGTTATATTAAATAATAAAGAAGAAGTAGCTGCATTTTAAGCAAATGTCAGAATATAGCCGAATACCATGCTGCGGAGCTCGCGTGTTTCTTCTGACTCCTCGAACATGGGCGACATACGCCGCTCAATGATTTGTTCCACTTTGAAACCTTCCTTTTTGGCCAATTCAAAAAACTCAAGGTCTCGTGCGTAGAACCTAGGCCGGTGAGGCGAAAACACCACCAAGCACTGGCCGTCAGGTTTCATGGTAAGTTTCACAGTAAGTATGAGCTTAGCATGTTCGCTGTGATTGAAAATAAGGTCGCTCATGATAACTAGGTCGAACTTCTCGCCATTTTGATTGGGTGCATCAAAAAGCGGTTGCGGGTCGTGGCCCCATATGTACCCCTGGGCGCTCATTGACATATTTTTTTGCGGACACGCCGATCGCAGCAGCGTCATGTTGTGTTCAATATTTTCTATGAGGTTCGGATCCGGGTAATCGGTTATTACAACGTTACGAGCCACAAACGCCGCCAGCAGTGACGGAATTCCGGCAGCTGCACCAAGCTCCAGAACTGTGCGGCCCTTTAAATATTCACGGTGCTTTTCTACCCATTCAGCGCTTACGCGGCCAGCATTCCATAAAAGGTGGCCCCACAACGGGGATTTGGCAACCAGCCGTAAAGTAACCTCAGGTGGCTCATCTGAGGGCGGATTTGTCCGCTCGTAGTTTATATACGTAGGAGTAGCGTCGTTAGCGGCAAAATCCGCGGGCTCCTCGAACATGAGGTTCAGATCCTCATTCTTGTACTCAACCATTTGGGTAGATTAGACAAATGTCGGGAAAGTAACGACAATGAATGAAACTACAGGTCCAAACGATCCGATTTGTTTAAAAGTTACTTGGAATTTTTTTTTTAACCCCAAAGTGTACTGGACTGAAATTTATCAAACTTGACTCGACTGACTAAACCTTACGTATCGCCCTACCCTGTTAGGTACGAAGCAGGGATGCCGGAAAAGTTTCAGGGAGCGGTTTTTTTTTTTTAAAGGCGGGTGGGATTTTGGCACATTGGCCCTGCTTGTGATTGGTCGGGCCATAGCGTCGTGGTGGAGGTTTCACAATCGGTCAATTTAGAAGCTACGAGGTCACCTGGCATATCATCATTTAGGTTGAGGTCAGGGTCACCCCGCTACTTTCATTGATATGGCTCTAGGGCACACACACCAGTGACAGTACACAGCTGGGCGCCTAACTAGCAACCGGGGCGAACCGGGATGTTTTTCGGGGTTACGCTGGAGAACACGCAGTCGGTGGCACGGGACCATTTAGCGAATGAACGTACGTTTCTTGCCTGGCTTCGTACGGGTTTGAATTTCGCCAGTGTTGGCGTGGCGTTGACGCAGTTGTTTCGGCTGCTGGAACACCGGGATGGGTTCATGCACTCAGCAAGCACGGTTTTAGGATCACTGTTTATTGGCTGCGGCATGTTAGTGTTGGTTATTGGTATATCGCGGTACTTTAAAGTGCAGGCAGTGCTGCAAACGGGGAAGTTTCCGGCCACGCGGGCGGCAATTTGGCTGAGTTTCAGTTTCAGCGTTAGTTTAGTGGTGGTGGCACTAGCATTCATTCTCAACTCGGCGTCACGCTCTTAGCTTAGACAAGTTACGTTTTAGGACGAAGAATTCGGCGGAATTAGAAATGAACAATGATAAACTGTGAATATGTAAGGCATAGACTAGCTAATTGGTTAAACTATGTAGAAACCAGGTAGTTAGTGTTTGTATAGCCGACGTGAAGACAGTTGCGCACAATGCCGTCGACGTTAATAGGCGAGTCACATGACTCATTAAGTTTGGCAGAAATTCTAGGTGACCTCCGTATGAATATACAGTCCTATTTTTGACATCACGAAAATGCATACTAAAACTATCTAGCTTTCGAAACAGTCCACTACCGATATTTAAACGAGTATCACATATCTAAAAAATGTTAATTAAATTACCATCAGTCATCTGGAACGGGTCGATATGTACACTCTGGAGCCTGAATTGAAAGCCAAGTAATTGGCAAAGGACAAGCATACTCAATGGTAAAAAATTCGATATAGTACTCCAGTACCATCGGAATATATATTTTAGTGTATTTCTTATCATTCGTTGAAGGTAAGTGGGTGAACTACGAAATTGTTGAGTTTAGTTCATTATGAGAGTGCCAAAAGCCCATGGGGCTACAGTGGGTTGGGACGCTCGCGGTGATGGTCGTTACATAGTACGGGACCAATATATAACACGTTACTCAGCAATCGCGGAGTTTTCCGACAGTCATGTGATACATCACCCGACACTGTTCCTCCGTTTAATCTTGTTATCGCCGGCTCGGTACACATGTTATCCCCAGATACAAGGCTGTGCGACGTTTTAAATTAAAACTTTTTTTGCGACTCCAGGCATGGTATTGTTTAAAATACACTATAAGTATTGACAATTATTGCTGTCCACGATGTGCTTACTGCGCTAATTATACCGTATAGTATGAGCGTATAACGCGTTGACAGCTGCCATCAGCGTGCATTGGCAATGCTACAAGCGTTTTGTTTAACAAGACTATATTCCGTGCATAATGATTTCCTTAAATTTCAAGCCGGTATCGTCACCCACCACTTTCGTCGCGTCCTATGATTGAGGAGGGTAAGGTAGTTAGTTACTAGACGATGAGGCTCGTAAGACCTACCTGGCTCGCGCACCGCGATGAGAACCGCACGTTTGAAATCTACTCATTGGATGCAAGCCTTGATGGCGAACGGCTGGTAACGGGCGGCCTCGACTCTAAAGTCAAAGTGTGGTCTGCCTCGGCAGTGGCCGATCCCGATTCCGCAAAACCAAAACTGCTGGCGAGCGTGGCCTCCCACACCGGTGCCGTTACCGCTGTTAAGTTTAGTCCAGATAGTCGGTTTATCGCCAGTGGCAGCGACGACCGTATAGTGTTAATTAGCGAATTAGACACCAGTAGGGCACCGAACCGCGAGTTCGGAAGTGCTCAATTAAGTGAAGAAACCGAGGTGTGGACGCCTAGGAAACGACTTGTTGGTCATGACAACGACATCCAGGATCTGGCGTGGTCACCAGATGGCCAGCTGCTCGTTTCGGTAGGACTGGATTCGTCAATTATCGTGTGGAGCGGCACCACATTTGAAAAATTGAAACGGCTTGATTGGCACAACAGCCATGTCAAAGGTGTTGCCTTTGACCCTGCAAACAAGTTTTTTGTAACATGTAGCGACGACCGAAGTGCACGCATCGTGAGGTTTTCACGAGCGTCCCCCACAGAACTCAGCTTTTCAGTAGAGGCCGTGGTGCAGCATGCCTTTGTGGACTCACCACTAACTTCTTATTTCAGGCGGTGCTCGTGGTCACCGGATGGCGAGTGTATAGCCTGCCCGAATGCCACCAATGGCCCCATACCGACGGTGGCCATTATTGACCGTGGTCAATGGACAGCAACACCTCGTCGCCAAATAAGTTTAGTGGGTCATCGGGGCACCACGGAAGTAGCGAAATTTAGTCCTCGGCAGTATACTGTGGGCTCGGAAGACTGTTGTGTCGTGGCCACTGCTGGAGAGGATGGGTGTGTAGCAGTGTGGAGCATGGCAAACCCGCGGCCGTTAATTGTGGTACAGAACGTGGCATCCAAACTAATTTCGGATCTTGCATGGTCAGTGTCGGGTAAAAAACTGTATGCATGCTCTTTAGACGGATCCGTGGTGTTGATTGAGTTTGGCGATACTGATTTAGGTACAATTGTGCCCTTGAAGGTCACGCAACAAAGGCTGGAGAAGTTCGGGAATGCCACAGACTTGATGGATATACCCCAGAGTGTTGAGCAGCTGGCTGTGGCTCCACCTGTAACGGAAAATGTGGCTGAACCAACGGTAGTGGTTGTGGAACCAGCACCAGTTGCTGAACCAGCACCAGTTGTTGAACCAGCACCAATTGCTGAACCACTTAAAGTTTTACCTGCTCCGGTAACTACTGAACCTGCTGCTGGCCCTGCAGTGCGGGGACCGGTAAAACAGCGCACGAGCGTCACGCGTGAGGGCCGTAAACGTGTCACGCCAATGCTATTAAACAACACAGGTCCGGCTGTACCTTCAACTCCTTTACAAGTGACACGAGCAGCACCGGCCGCCCAGTACGACAAACCCTCGAATGCATTACCTCCCGGAGGAATTAGCACATTAGTGGTGGGAAACAAACGCCGCGCGGATGATGAGAATGGGCTGGCACTACCCCGCCGGCACAAAGAGGATGCTGTGTACCTCCGTCCCGTAGCTTTAAACCCAAGCACAAGCGTTTCGCAGGTTCGGCTAGCCACCCCGCGAGTTATTACGCATTTGAGCAGCGACGTGGCTGCTCGGGCAGTGCTTGAGGCGCGTAATGGCGCACGGGCTGGTGACCCTACACGTATACAAGTTGTTGTGGGTGGCCAGCCCGTGTTTACTGATTTCATTCCCGAGTATGCGAGTTTGCTGGCTGGTGAAGCCGAGTATTTCTGGGTGGTTGCTTCAGACACGGGGGTTCTGTACGTGTACACTCCGCAGGGCTCACGAGCATTACCGCCACTCGTGCTTGGAGCACCAGTATCGATGCTAACTGCTTCAGGTAAGTATGTATGTGCATTGACGGCAACAGGATTGGCGTACGCGTGGGATTTAGCAGCACGACGAGCATTATTTACTCCCCAAAGTGTGGCTCCCTGTTTAGATGTTGGTGCTAAGCTGATGGAGCCCGAGGCCACAGGATCAAGCTCCAACAACGGACTGCAGCGTGCTCCGCAAATTACTCACTGCCAAATAACTAATGAAGGGGAGCTGGTATTAGCAACTTCCGCGGGCAGCGTTTTTCATTACGACCAACAGTTGCAGGCATGGCAGCGAATAAGTGAAGGATTCTGGGCGTACAGCTCGCGATTCTGGGATTCCACGGGTAAAGGCGGTAATGGAGGACCGCTGGCCATGGCCGAGCTACTCACTAATGAAGAGGCACTGCTGCGCGCAGGCGCGCGCGGGCGCCAGCTGCAGCGACAGGCCGCAAACCGCACGGTGCAGGCCGGGTTTCAAGGTTACGAGCGCAGCGTGTCGCTGGCGCATCTCGGCAACCGCGTGGTGAGTGCCCGCGCGTTGCATTCAGCGGAACTGTCGCATGCCATTGAGCAGTACGTAAGTAAACTTGCGGAGGGTGGTGAACGGTTGAGACTAAGCGAGCTGTTAGCCCAGTTGAAACGGGATGGACCGCCTGAGCTACTGAAGCGTGCACTGTCTACTGCTGCCGCATTCAAGGGTGTGCAGACGTTAGTTGCAGAGTACAGCTAAAGCAAGGATACGACACGTGTAAAAGTATGTAAGTTATTTGTATTTAGTTCTGAGCGTGATATTGATTTCCGCTGGTGTAAATTTACTACAATGTATGGACAGCCGTTGCTCTCAGCCTACGAAAACGTCGTGGTCACATGAAGGAGCACTCACGTGATAAACGACGCTACCACATGATTTCTTTAGTAGACAGTAACATGTGGGATCCTAAACCCCAAGCATTTGACATCATTACAGGTTGATGGCCAACCGCTACTGTTCAGCGAGGCTGGCCCGAAATCCCTCTTCCACAGCGATAAATCCCGAGTAATACGGCATTGACCTCAATATAGTATAGCCACATATATGTGAATTACACGTGTGCTACTTAAAGTATTTATTTATACAATTGGAGCATCGCAGCTGTGAAACGTGCTTTTCTGCGTTTACGTCGATAAAATATTGAGAACGTAGAATTGAAGTTTAACGCCATCATAAATTAGCTACATTTCACCAAAGCATACACTGTTTTAAAGACATTTTTTCATCCCTTTTGTGTAGCTCTACCGAAACGTCTTTCACGATGTGGGTAACTTCCGTGTGCGTACTACTTTAACCTCGAATTTATCTAATTTAGAGAGCCATTAATAGGGCATACATACGAAGGTCATTTGCACAACATCCCCGAGAGGAATGCCCATTCATATATGCTCGTTCGCGTTCACAGCAACACTTAGTTAGACTTAACAAACCGCAGGTAAGGAGTGACCTCGTTAACCTTGCCGAATTTGGCTTCGGCATCAGCAGTCGACACTGACGGCGGCACAATGACGTCGTCACCCTGCTGCCACTCAACCGGGGTCGCAATGTTCTTTTCATCGGTCAGTTGCAAAGCCCGTAAACTGCGCAACACTTCCGCGACATTGCGGCCCGTGCTAGCCGGGTAAACAACAAACAACCGGATCTTCTTGGCAGGATCAATAATGAAAACATTACGGATCGTCATCGGCGGGGTGTTGCCCGTCCGCAACTGCTCAATTCCTGCCTCATCCAGCATGTCGTACTTGAAGGCAACCTCGCGCGACTCGTCGGCAATAATCGGGTACCCAACTTTGGCACCACCCGAGGTGTGCTTTTCAATATCGCCAACCCACTGCCGGTGGTTCTCAATGCTGTCCGCGGACAAACCAATGAGCTGCGTGTTCAATTTAGCGAACTCTGGAGCCAGTTTGGCAAAGGCGCCCAGTTCGGTGGTGCACACGGGCGTGAAATCAGCCGGGTGGCTGAACAAGATGGTCCACTTACCATTGTTGAGGAACTCATGAAATTGCAGGGATCCCTGCGTAGTTTCCGCCTTGAAATCGGGGGCCTCAGAGCCGATCCGCAAACGGGGCTGTTTAGCGAAATCAAACGAAAAGAAACGGACGAACGGGCGTAAGGGGGTGCGGAGTGATTGACGGAGCATGGTCATTGGTGACCCTGGCCCGGCCGTTCCTTATTGGTTCACTTTGGTGGTTTCCATGAAAGTGGTGCTAAGATAGAGTAAAATATATATGTAAATGAGGTTCAGTAATGCGGCTCAGTTAGTTTGTTAAAGTGCCTTAGAAGGCGGGAGCAATCGCCTATGAGGTACTGTTAGCGGAGCCCATGAGGAGTGACAATCGGTGCTCAAAGATAAATCATACGGGAAATATCTGCAGAGTGAAAATGTAGGAGGAAGATCGTTTAGTTTATGAAATTGTGAAAGAGCAACTTGCAGTTTGGAGGTGTTGTATGGAGCTGCCCCGAATTTGGCTGGAGCAGGCTGGAGCAGGCTGGAGCAGGCCCGGACAGCATACATAGGAGCCAACAAACTGCGGCACACTTCTGACTAGACTTTAATTTGTGACGCCTTCCTACATTTTACACGTTTACTGTTCATATAATACACATGAAAGCCGCGACCTGGCAGCCGCTAAGAACCAGTTAAGAACTATGAAATAGGAGTTGTATCGACACTGAAAACAGTGGTATATTTATGCAAAACTCGCGACACTTCGGTTTATGTACATATATATATGCATGGATGGGATTAGGACAGGGCAATGGACGCGTTCACGAGTGCCGAGCTCGGGTTCCAAGCCGAGGACGAGTTGGTAGCCGTTATCCCCAGCCAGGGAATGGCACCGCAGGATCTAGCCGGTTGGAGGTCACCAGCCTTGCGTCCCTTACGGCGAGCCACCGTTCCTTTGTGGTTTGCCGTTTTACTGAAACGTCAGGACCGCTGTGCCATAGTCTGGCCCGACTGGCTCGCATTAGCACCAATATCCGCCACGGTAGAAACTGAGCGGCGGGAAAAGACGTACGCGCCGCTTCCGTGGCTGTGGCAACCAATAAGCGCCATTTTGTTGCGCGAGGCGCGCGACGACTACGAAGACGATGTGAGTGAGTTAATGCAGCAATTGCAAACTTTACGAGAGTTAAGACTCGCTAAAACGCGGGCCGGCGTGCTTTTGGCGAACGCAACGGATCTCCGAATGACCGGCATAGGTGCCGTTGAGCTGAACGAGGTGCGGCCGTTACTGGCGCGCACAATGCGTACTTTACAACGAATTCGTGATGGGCAGGTCCCCGAGGAGAATTATAATTAAGTAGACTACGTTTAGTGAGTGTTGACGAGTAGCACAGCTAACGGGTATGAACATAATGAAATAGACGAAAGCACACACGAAAGTACGCATGAAACACGGCAGTGCTCATGAAACACGGCAGTGCTCATGAAAGTACGCATGAAATACGGAAGTACGCATGAAATACGGAAGTACGCATGAAATACGGAAGTATCCATGAAACACGGTAGCTCACACAGTACATCTACATATGCAGTGCACAAAACTACAAAGTACATGGCAGCACGGAAGTACATACGTAGTTACAGCTAAATTTCAAAAGTCTGAACGTGATTCTTGAAGTCCGCAATCGTGCCCCGGTGAGGAACCACAAGCACAACATCGGCATTCTTGATGAAGCACTCGGCCTCCGGGTGTTTCTCCAAATGTTTGGCGCGGTAGTACTCAGCCTCCTCTCCCGAGGGAATTCGGGCCGTGCCGTACAAAGTTACCGACGTCGCGCTTAATTGAGACTGGTTAAGGCGGGCCAAGTACTGGCCCAACTGGGAGCCTTCACCCTTTGGGGAATCGCCATTCGTCCAATCATGGATCAACACAGACACTTTGGGATTCGCCTTGATGTTTTCAATTTTCGTGGTGTCCGCTGGACTTGACAAGATAATTGTTGGCGGAGCCGCACCGTCGGGGGCCACAAACGAGAAGTTCATAAGGCTGACGGAGGGTTCGTCATGGCTGCATGTTGCCAAATGCAGCAGCTTGTTGTTGTCAAGCAATTCCTGAACAATGGGGGGGATCGCCATCTTGATGAGCTCAGAAGCCCTACGAATCGGTTTAAATGACCCTTGCGCCGCACCCCGCAGCGCGTACGCCACGCCTCGTATCGAGGGATATATAAATAAATACCGCTAAATTACTCTGACTATGTAGGAACAGCAACGGACTTTTCTGGGTGCCGAAATGCGGTCGGGCCGACGGGGGGCAATTGCTCGAATTATGGCTCGTTAATGACCGTATTTCATGTTTTATTTTTTTTTGATGATATATAACGGCAAACGTGTGTGCAAACGTGCGTTTAATTCAATGTATTGGGAAGTATATTTACGTTTAAAACGGTGGTTTTAAGACCCGTACACTTGGTAGCAACGTTAAGTGCCTCAGCGGCTAATGACCTCACCTCGGAACATCCCGGCCGGCAGTACAAACATACTAAATACCCACAGAACAGTGCTCATACAACGAATAGAATACAAACGACATACTCAACAAGCACCGAGTACATATATACGTGACTGGGCACAGATCAACACTCTAGATCAACAAGTAACCAGTGTACATATACATGTGACCCTCAAAACACAACAATTGAGACTCATAGCACCTAATTGACTATTTTAAATCTCGATAATATATAGAGAAAGCCATTCGGTAACACGCTTAACACGACATTTATATGGCCGGGCCAGCCGGCAAGGGTTCATGGCTGGCGCGCCCCGAGCAGTGTCGGCTTCGAGCCTCGCCGCCCGTCGGGTGGTTTCCGTACCGCCTGAAACGGCAATCTCCAGCAGTCAAATTAGCCTTTCAAGTACGTCTACCCACTCAACTTCTATATATGACCGCAGTTTGCACCGTCGCAGGGGAGAGGTCAGTTTATCGGCATTCTCGCTAATTTTCGGGGAGGCTGTGCAGTACTGCTTTCGGCAATCGGCTGGAGTTTCCGAATTAGAGCGTAGACTCAATAGGTTAGGCGTGCATATCGGTGTCCGCATGCTCGAACTGTTAGTGATCCGCGAACGGGCTAAAGTGGCTAAACGCGAAACAAAACTGTTAGGAATTTTGCAATTCGTTCATACGCACGTCTGGCGTGCTCTTTTCAACAAACCCGCAGACTCCATGCAACTATCCGAGGAGGACCCTCACCAGTACATGATTATCGATCATGACCCTGTGGTTTCGAGATACATGAGTGTACCGAAGGACATGCCTGGGCTGTCGTGCGAAGCATTGGTGGCCGGAATTGCCGAGGGCGTGTTTACGGCTGCTGGTTTTAGCGCGCACGTCACTGCCCATGCCATGGAAACCGCGGAGTACCCGAACCGCACAGTATATGTTGTGAAGTTTGACGAGGATGCAATTCAGCGTAAATAATAAATAGAATTACTCGCATTTCCTTTCCTATGTGTCAATGACACTGCTCATCTAACATGATGGGCCTGCATGGGAACTGCAGTGCTGTACTCAATGCAATTCATGCACCAACAGTACACATTCGTAGCACATTATTATACAAGCTTGCATTCGTAGCCATACATTTTTTTTTATACCAATTTGCATCCGTAGGCATACACTGACAGACCTAGCTGCCCACACCAAATTCCCCACTACATGCACTACATGCACTGTTCACACAGCCTGCCTTTGAACATTCAAGACAGCTTGTGGCATGGTGTTGGAAATTCGAAGCAAAGTATGGCCCCCACTTGCCGCGGTTTAGACGAAGTATGTAGTCTGCCAATTTAGCCCCATATAGCCCCATTTTGCAGTGTTGTGTCCCAAACAACCCCCAGCAGAGTACGATATATACTTATTATTTTAACATCTTACGCATACTATAGGCATCTTCACCATCAGCATAGTAGCTCGGGGTGATTTCCAACACCTCGAACCCGAGCCGGTCTCTATACAGTCCCAAAGCGGCTCTATTCGATTCACGAACGTGTAAACTGACGTAGTGGGCACCGTACGACTCGCGCATGCTCCGCAGCGACTGTTCCAGCAGTTTTGCCGCGATTCCGAGCCGTCTATACTCCCTCTGCACCGAGATCGACGTTATATGTGCTGCAGGCTCGGCATCCTTGGGCCGTTCGGGGTTATCGTCTTCCATTTTAGCTAAAACATAACCAACAATCTTGTCGTTTGGTGCAACGGCAACGTACGAGCCCTGCGGCCACGACAAGCCATGGTACAGAATGTATTTAAAAGTGTAATTTTCCGGCAAATTTGCCAAATTTGCCTGCTGGATCGCCTGTAAATCCGCCGGAGTCGCGGGGCGAATAGAGATCATTGGAAATTTGGCACCACTGCGCCCTCGCCCTCGAAAGCTGTTCCCGGAGGACCTGCATAAAATTTCCAAAATAATTCACACATTGCTGGGGTTTAATATATTTAAATATTAACTATGCGCACGCTCGAAACGACCGCGAGGCCTAAACGGCCCACCCGAAAAGTAGCGTTGGCTCCAGGCCACTCGCCATTGGACTGGGCGCGGCTCAAGTCGAGCGGGCATAATATGCGGGGTGACTTGCCCGATGATCCCCTCGTCCGTGCGGGCCGCATTTCATACACTGAATTAAAAAAGCATACCTCGGAGACCGATTGCTGGACGGTGCTCAATGGCACGGTGTACAACATAACGCCGTACCTGCCGTTCCACCCCGGCGGGGTTCCCGAATTAATGCGGGCTGCGGGCACCGACGGCACGAAACTGTTTGCGCAGTTCCATCCCTGGATCAATTACAGCATGTTGCTGGACAAATGCGCGGTGGGTATCTACATTGGCAATGTATAGTTCGCAACACAAGCGATAAATACACTAAACATTAATTACATCCATACTAGATACATATACCCCGACCCACCCTGGTGTTCCGGCTTGCGATATTAGTGCAGGCGCGTTTAAAGCTGAAGCAGATCGGAGATCTCGCGGGCAGAGGGTAGGGCAGGTCCCACCCCATTGCGATTACCAGGGTTGTGGCTAGTAGACAAAAGATTTTAGAAACGGCAAGAACGCCCCACTCGCACCCCGCCGGCTGTTATTGACCTGAATAAACAGCACCCTATGTCAGAACCCGCGAAGGAGCGAGCGGGCCGGCGGAAGCGAGCTTCCCCCAGTGACGCGCCCGCCGCCCAGCTCTCCACCGGAAAAAAGGAGTCACCGCGAACCGCAGCGTTGGCAGCGTTGCGCGAATTGTTTGATGATTGGACAAACGATGATTTAGCGTTGTTGCTCGACGAATCAGCCAACGACGTCAACGAAGCGGCTCGCCGCATCTACGAAGGTTTGGCCACGAAAAGCGTGCAAGTAAAGAGCCGCAAAGAAGTTCGCGAGCAGCGCGATTTAGAAGCGGCACGTGAACGGCCTCGTCAATCTAAAAAATCCACCTTAGAAGCTAAAAAACCCATTGTGGAAGCGAAGAAAGCCCCAGTTGAGAAGAAGGAGGCGAAGAAGGTTAGTGAGAAAAAACCAGTAAAGACGAAGACGAAATCCCCGGCATCATCGACGTCAGCACCTTCTACGACCACGGGAACATCGACGACGTCAGCACCTTCGACGACGTCAGCACCTTCGACGACGTCAGCACCTTCGACGACGTCAGCACCTTCGACGACGTCAGCACCTTCGACGACGTCAGCACCTTCGACGACGTCAGCACCTTCGACGACCTCAACACCTTCGACGACCTCAACACCTTCCACGAACTCGGAGCCTCCCAGTGCATCGGCAAAGCCCGCTGGCGCTTCCGCATCCACTGCCTCCACGGCAACGGCTCCCAATGGCAAACTGAGCTGGGCTCAGGCCTTGGCCGTACCGAAATCGGTGGCGAAGCCCGTGGAGTCCGTGAAAGTGAAGAAGGAAGCCATTGCCGAATCGGGGTTGGCCCTGCCCAAGGGTCCAGGGTTGCCTCCTACACTGCCCACGGGCCCGGCCTTATCAGCGGGTCCAGCATTACCGCCAAGTTCGGTGCTGAACGGCCAAACTGAGCGCGCTCCGAAGATATCCGCGGCGCCGGCCGTTGCGGAACCTTCGGAACCCACGCGGCCGCGGGTTCCTGACGGTAAAATATCGTGGGCTGCGGCTTTGGCTCGTCCTGAACCGAAACCTGTTGCCCAACAGGCTCCTAAGGAAGCAACTGCTCCTAAGGAAGTAGCTGCTCCCAAGGAAGAAGCTGCTCCCAAGGAAGAAGCTGCTAAGCCGAAAGCGGAGGAATCAAAGGAGAAGGAGAAACGGAAGGATGAAAAGAAGAAGCGCAACCGTAACCGTAAATCCTCACCTGCCGTGGATGCGGTGGCCAATGGTGTAGAAAAACTCGATTTGAATGCGGAAAAGCAAGATAAGGATGAAGGTACGCCTCAAACAACTCAACCTGAGCAGCCTCAGGAAGAGCAGAAAGAGGAGGAGCCCGTTAAGCCTGCTGTTCAGGCTCCAGTGCAGCCTCCTGCGCAGCCAGCTGAGCCAGTTGCTCAACAGGTACCTCAGCAACCAGTTTATCAACCAGTTTATCAGCCAGCTTACCCTGGTCAACCTCCCGTCCAACCTGGGCAGCCTCCAGTTCAAAGTCTGGGCAGCCAGGAGTACAATTATGGCAATATCCCGGTCTACAATGGCGAGATACCGCCGGCAGTGCCATACCAGTATGGCCAGTATCCCATGCCGATGACGGGGTACATCCCGCAGCCGTATGTCCCGAACGGCCAGCACATGTACCACCCGGCGATGATGGCCCAGAGTTACGCTCCTCCGCCTGCAGTGTCTTCACCATCAGCCGGTGCTGCCACTGCCCAGTCGGGGGGGCACCCACCGCACCCACAATATGCTTATCCACCGTTCCCGCAGCAGCAGGTGGGTGCTCCCAATGCTCAACAGTACGATATGATGTACATGAACCAGATGGCACCAGGAAACCAGTATAGTGGTTACATGGCGCCGCGGGGATTCGAGTATCACTACGATCAGCAGCAGCACATGCCTGGGTACTACGGAGGGTACACGAACGGACAAACTCAGGCGGATGCGCAGCAGAAGTTCCCCCAGCAGCCGTATGGACAGCCGGCGTACGACGGTGCTCAGCAGTCGCAGCCGGAGGGCCACAAGGCGTACATGCAGTACGTGCCGCAGCAGCATTTTGAGGGCGCTCAGCAGCCACCGCAGCCACCGCAGCAGCCTTGGGCGAACAACCGTGGCCCGCAGTAACTGCAGTCAAGCAGTGACGCATAAGCAGTGACGTTTAAGCATGCAGGAAAGTAGTACGTCTTAGCACGTTTTTTTTAGCTTGCAGGAGTCCGTAGTGACAGCACACGGCCAGCAGCATGTGGTGAATAACCCGCAGTGGCCGGAGTGAGTAATGAGTGTATATAATTTACACATTGTGCGCCACAATTCACACTGAGCTGTATAGAAGGCTAATTTTGGCTAAATCACGAATTTTTGGGTGCTAATGATGCACGCTCTCACCCCAATGCATTATTATTAGGCCCCAGCTAATCATGGGTATACACATATGCTCGAAATAATGAACACCCCCGACTAGACGATTGGATTACTAAGCACACATACGTTGCGATACTAGTCATGGGCCATACAGCCAGGTGAAACCTTTGCCGTGCGATGTGCTGATGACGCTGTACAGCCTTTCCAGCAGAGTTCTGACGCTAATGATAAATGCACAACTCAAGCAACTCAAGCACCGGCCAATGCGGTGGTAGCGGTAAAGTGTGGAGCCTGTGAATGTCCGAAAACATTAGAAACATCTGTAGTGTCATTTGGAAGGAGGCTCGGCAACTCGTCAAACTATATCCGTTGACGCAGTAGTTATGCCGCGCGTGCTTAGTTTGGTACGCATATGTGTTTACAATGGACAGTATCTAATCTACTTTGAGGCATGTATCTATCAGTCGGGAAAGGAACCTGAATGGGCATCTGATTCGGAGGACGACGGACCTATTAAGTCGATGTGTGGGACGAATGCGGGTTTGAAATGTTGCCAGTGGCAGACGATTGAGGCTGCTTTGTTCGGCAGATAATACGCCAGTCTATGGGGTCAACGGGGAATGATTGAGAGCTATATGTTACGAATTCTTGTTTATAAAGCTAAGTATGCCATTTATTGCAAGGTGGAACCCTAAAGTGGTATAACCGCCGACCTTCCTTACCCTAACTGCAACTCATAACTAAGCGCTTACTCTCAAGCTGCCCACCAACATGCTGCGATAAGAACGTTTACTAAATTGGACAATTTGAATACCCAATCTGAGTAGAATAGCACTGCACAATGTTTGATACGGTCGATAAGCTTCTTGAGGCCAATGACCTCGACCAGTACATCCCCTTATTTCGTGCCCACGCAATTGGTGCCGATATGTTTGCTGAGCTCACGGCTGAAGACCTTGCGGAGCTCCGCATAATTAGTCTGGGCCACCGCACGAAAATGCTAAAGCTCATTGAAACCCAGCGTAATCTTGAGGCCCGTGATGAGGGTGCTGGTTTAACCTCGGCTTCGTCTTCACGGGGTCCCATATGCACCAATTCGGCAAGCTCAGCGGCTGTTACCAAAGCAAAGAAGGACTTTCCGGCTATTTTAAAAAGACTGGAAGCGGTTGAGCGGCAGCAGAGAGCACTTGATCGGCGGCAGTTTGCGCTTGAGCGGCAGCAAGAAGCGCTTGAGCAGCAGCAGGAAGCGTTTAAGCGGCAGCAGGAAGCGCTTGAGCAGCAGCAGGAAGCGTTTAAGCGGCGCCAGTTTGCGCTTGAGCAGCAGCAGGAAGCATTTAAGCGGCAGCAGGAAGCGCTTGAGCAGCAGCAGGAAGCGGTTGATAGACGGCAGGCTGCGGTTGATCGGCAGCAGGCTGCGGTTGATCGGCAGCAGCAGAAGACAAATGAGAACATTGACCAGCTCAGGGCGGACTGGTCCCTCATTATGAATGACATCGTGCCGTTGAGTAAACAGGCGGTCCGCAATGCTTCGCCAGCACCAACTCCAGTTATCCCGAGCCAACCTGCGGTAAGAACGCCAGTAGATACGGGGTATCATGGCTATAAAGCTGCACCTGCGAGCCAAGAAATGCCGAGAGCTCCATCTGCACAGAGTTTCCCTAGCAAAACTGCGAGGGAACCCCCTATTCTCCTCGGAAAAGCTGGTGCTTATAGCTCTAATTTGAGAGCTGCATTTATGACCCAAGAGAGATCTAAGTATTTGGACCAATTAGCCGACGATGCAACATTTTTGAACCCACCGAGGAGAGCAGACGATCGATTTAAGTATTAATCGTGTAGCACACGATGCCGGACATCGTGTGCTACAATCGGAGTGTTTATATGCATCAGGGATACGATGCACCCACTTTAATGACCCGAAATGTAGTGTTTTTGTAGTATGTATAGCTATTTGAAGTTGAAAAAGCATCATGTTTGGGCTGTGTTTTAACTTGATAAAAAGTAAATACAGTCTACTTAGCTTTACGTTTTTGACGTTTCTTCGGGGCATACCGTGCCTCGAGCTGGGCAATAATGCCGTCCTGGGATGCCCGCTGCATTTGCCGTCGCTGGATAAGCACTGCCAGCCCGGCCTCAGTGTCAATCCCCTGATCTTTACTGGCAAGTTCAGCCTCACGTGCCTCGCGATTCGCCCTTCTTTGCCGCCTTTTCAAATGCTTTGCAGTAGTAGTTTGGGTAAATGCACTATGGTGGGGCAATTCTCCATTAGCAATGCCGTCCCGCACAATCTTGATTAATCGCGGCACATCCTCCTCCCGAGAATGTAATATTGATTCGAACATCTCGTCAAAATCGCCCCGGAACCTTTTATAAATAGCATAAACGTCGAGCTGCTCCTCAGAGCTTGATTGGTACGCGAGCCGGTCCTCCTCGATCATATCCTCGGTAATCTCCGTACGCGCCATTTGCGAGAACAAATCGGCAATTGCCGCATCCTGCTGGAAGTCCAGCTTGCCAGTTTCGTCGTACTGCGCGCGGCGACGCGTGTCGTTGAGCACAGAATAGGCAAAGGCTACGCGGCGGAATTCCTCATCATTGCCGCCCGGTTTGTCGGGATGCGTTTGCAGTGCCCGCCTTAAGTACGCTTTACGAATGCCGGAACTGTCAGTGGATTTGCTGGTGGCCAGCACGGCGTACAAATCGAGCTCGGCATACTCTTTAGGGACCTCCATGACGCGTCGTTACGAACCCTTGAGCCCTGGGGCGCAAAACGCCACACCACTAAATAGCTAGAAAGTGTTGCAATGCTAAAAGCAGATAAAGTATATACTTGTAAGTGTTTTATAGTATTTGAGAGTGCGTCGATGCTCATAAACTGGCTTGGATAGTTGAAAGGTTAAAGGCCTTTACTTAGCTGGGTTTGGCAGGCTTACAGTTGGGAGCTGAGCTGAACAGTTTGGGGGAGCTAAGCTGAACAGTTGGGAGCTTTCTGTGATGGTGTTCGTGTACGAGATCGACGGATATGAGGCGTTTGCCTCCGAGTTTAAGCGTGATGACGCTCAGTTGCTGCAGTTTGGGCGTCCGACGGATATCTGGTTCCAAATAGAAAATAGTCCTAAAACGTCGCCGGTGTTTCTTCGCCGCAAAACTTTCAGCCTTGAATTTGAGCCCCTTGATGAGCTGGGCCATGTGGTAAATGAGTGTGCGCTCATTTTGAAAAAACACGCCAAGACGAAACGCGATTCGGTGCCAATTATATATACATATGTTGCAAATGTCTCGAGCAATGGGGTTATAAAGATGGAGGAGGCCAACAAATACACCTTGAAATCGAAGGCTGTTACTACCAAAGAGCCAGTTAAACGAACAATTGACTTTGAAGCCGATAAGGCCGAGTACACTAGGCAATGCCGATTAGAGGGCCAAAAGAAGTTCCAAACTAGCCAGCGCGAACAGCTGGCTGCGGCCAAACAGTATAACGAACTGGCACAGCAAAAACGTAAAGGGTACACGGACCTTTACGACCCGGAAGCAGTGCAAACCTCGAGCAACCAGAACAGGCCCGAAGACTGGGAGGATGATTTCATGTAGGAGGATGATTTCATGTAGGAGGATGATTTCATGTAGGAGGATGATTTCATGTAGGAGGATGATTTCATGTAGGAGGATGATTTCATGTAGGAGGATGATTTCATGTAGGAGGATGATTTCATGTAGAAATAGCTTTACTTTAGTTTTACTATTTAGTTTTAATTAATTTCAACTGTTTAGGCGTCTTTGATTGCCGTGCCGGCCGAATTCACAGGTCATAAGCAGGGAAAATGCCTTCGCCACGCTGCTCGTCCCATTTGTCGGTCCAGCTCACCGGGCACAAGGCCAGGAATGTTTTGCGGAACTCCTGGCACGGCGCGAACTCCTCGCCCTTCGCCTTAACGCAGCGGTAGTAGTCCACGTAGTTCTGGTAGCAGCGGTGGGTCTGATTCTGGTTCGGGAAACGCGCGTCCGAACCGAAAGTGTGAAGCTTTGAACGGAGATCCTCGTCTGACATGTTACTTGTTCTTTGAGTGTGGTGGGGTGGGAAAGAGAGGCCCAAGGTAGGAGGAGGGCCGTGGTTGGTGCCCCGCGTCGTGCGGGTGGGTGCGCGTTAACCGTATCACGCAGCGGCTCGTATACAGTCGACCAATGAACGAGCAACAAATTGGTGATAATGCCCGACATTAGGGGCAAAGCACATAAAAAGCGAAAGACAAGACTTGGTAAAAGTATTGAATATTGCAGTACACTTTACTTATGCTATGGGATGTTTTTTATTGCTGTGTTACATAGAGATGGCCGGTGGGTCATGTTTAGCCAATTAAACAGGCCCGATGTCGTTGTGCGTGAGCCCTAAGCGTGTGGGAGGCCGGGGTTCGGAGGCCGGGGTTAAGCAGTATGTGAACCGCCTGCTGCATGCCCAGCTTAGCCCAGCTTTGCCCTCGATAGATGTCACGTGCTCCTTGCAACCACGTGACTACATCGTGCAAATCCGGGCATACGGCAAGAACCGGGCCCCAAGTGCTTGAGCGTGCTCTATACAGCAAAACACGCAGTGCAGCTCGTTTACTGTTTATAGCCAGCTAGTTCACTGTTTAGTTTCCTATGCAAACCGCGTTGGGCTCGTTGAAAAGTTCAGGTCCAACGAAACGCATAAATTTGGACGATACTACAAATTTATGGGGCATTGGCTTCGATAATTTGGTGCTTTCGGGCCATTATGAATTTAAAATTGTAAAAGGAGCCGTTTCAGTGTGTGGGATCACTTTAAATACAGGCCCGAAAAGCTACCGCGTTTCTGCACCGGTGGCACCGTTCCCAGTGTTTCGTGCTGCATACACCACGGAGAATGAAACTGGCGAGATCCCCGTAGAGTTAAAAACGTACATGGCAGTCATAGAAATCTCCAATGCTTGCGAGCTTGTCCCCAACATCAAGGAACTTGCTCCGCCGTACAAATCACTGTGGCATCCTTTACAAAAGGTAGATCCGGACTTAGAGAACCTGCTGTACAATATTCCCGAGTCCTGGACCCATATAGATGTGGGTGCATCCCGCAAATTTGTAGTTTTGGGTGCGAAAAATACTGGAAAGTCGAGTTTGTGCCGGTACTTAGCGAACCAGCACCTTGTACACTTGGTCAACAAACCTATTAATACTTATTACCTTGAATTAGATCCTGGACAACCGGAATATACGACGCCTGGGAATTTGACCTTGCACAAATGCTCAGATTTCAACTTCTCACCGGCGTACGCACATGCCATGTTTGAACACACGGTGAAGTCGTGCCATTTGGGGTACGTCAGTCCCGCGGACACACCACATAGGTATCTGGACATGTGTGCTCATCTTCTAGAAGTGTTCAATCGTGTCTCGGAACAACAGGATCATCTAATTGTGAACACTCCAGGATGGACAAAGGGACTGGGACTCGAATTGAATTCGGCAATTGCAAATATGGTAGGCTACGACCGCACGGAATTTATTCACATCGGTCCCTCCGAGTTCGATTTACCCGTGCTGGAGGTGGACCCCATCGCACCTAACGACACGGGCAACTCAATATCTACAATTACATTGGGGGGCTACTCGGCAGCAGAATTGCGGTCCTTACAGATAATGTGTTACATGCACCAGTCAAACACATCACCGCTAACTACATGGGCACCTTATGAACTACCAATTGGCCCACCCGATGCTGGTAAATGCGGACTGGCAGTTATGGACAGTGCTGGGTTGTGGCTGCCCGACGATCTCGACATTTGCATTGAAGGAACGTTGGTGGCCATTAATATTATGGACGACAAATTAACACCTACTGACGACTATCTATTATCTGAGCAAGCTGCTAACGATATTTGGCAACACAGCAATTGCGTGGGCATGGCAGTTGTGCAATCATTGTCCCAGACCTATCGCACGGTGCGGATATTAACTCCGGTCGATCACGATAAACTTGCGCTCGGATCAAAGTACGTTGTGCTTGTGCGCGGCCGGGTGCAATTACCATCGTGGGAGTTCGCATTTAAACGCGACCCTAAGCACGTGGAAGGTGCCGCCGATCCGCCGTGGTTGTCCACCACCAAACCCGTCGGGGTCGGCGCCGCGTATACGAAATTTAGACGAAATATAGTGCGTAACTAAATCGCAGACATGTATATATATCTAGCGCTGTAAACGACGCGTTAACAGCGCTGCATATTCTTTGCGCTAAAGTGCTCTGAAAATCCCGGGGAGAATTACGTGAGTGCATAAAGGTATGCTATTGGGTATTGCGGTTCGGGTGATCGTGCGCAAAAACCATATCTCAGTCTTGCCGCGAAACCCTATTGCGTTTATATCGCTCCGAATAGGTCCAGATGCATTCAGTTTAAATACGGTGGCAAGGGTAGGGTTAGTGCACATACCACCGGACAATATATACATTGACCCCGCACCAATGGTCTAAAACCTTAGAAAAGCAATTCGATTATTCAACGATGATGTCGATTGTTCAATTTACTGCACTGGCAGCCTCCGTGTTAGCTTACGGTTGCCACGATGACGGCGACGGAAGGTTTAACGCTCGGGTTAAGGCGTACATGGACCGCCAACGTGAGGGTAATGAACTGCTGTGGAAGCGCTCGCAGCCGGACACTTTCTACCCAACGACGTCCAATTCGACGATCCGTGATTTACAATGGGGCGATCTGAATTTCGTTCACGTAACGGACACCCACGGCTGGCTTGAGGGCCACCTGCAGTCCCAGGACGAGTACTCCGCCGATTGGGGCGACTACATCTCGTTTACTGAGCACATTAAAACCGAGGCCGACCGTAGGGGTGTTGACGTTGTGTTTGTTGAGACCGGTGACCGCCATGACGGTACTGGACTGAGCGATGCCACCCCGATTGACGCTCAGAAGTCAAACGAGGTGTTTGCTCAGTCTCCATTCGACATTGTCTCGATTGGCAATCACGAACTGTACCTTAATGAGCGCATTGAGGACGAATATGCCAAATTACGGCCCTACTACGGCAACCGCTACATGAGCAGCAATGTAGACATTTTGAACCAGACCGACAATACGTGGGTCGACGCCGGTAATCATTACCGTGTGTTCCAAACGAAAAACAAGAAAATCAGGATTTTGGCGTTCAGTTTTCTTTACAATTTCAAGGAGAATGCTGACCGTACCCGTGTCACTTTCATTGAGAACGCCGTTAAAGAGGATTGGTTCAAGGGTGCTTTACTCAATGAGACGTATGATGTGGTTGTAGTTGCGGGCCACCTTCCTGTCCGAGGCTACGATGAAATGGATGCTGCCTACAAGGGCATTCGTGCACTGAACAAGACGGTCCCCATCCAGATCTTGGGTGGCCACACGCACTTCCGTGATTTCCGCGTGTTTGATGAGAATGCCGTCGCCTTGGAGAGCGGCCGCTACTTAGAAACGATTGGGTGGGCCAGCCTGAAGTTCAAGAACAACAGCACTGCTAACGTTTCCAAGTGGGAGGATGCCTACACGGTGGCTGACCAGTACGGCTCTGTGAAGAAGAACTACACGCGCAACTCGACGGTCGAGTTCAGCCGCCGGTACATCGATTTCAACCCGTTTAACCTTGCTTACCACGCGAACCGACCGATTGGTAACTTCACGACGCCGAAGGGTGCCGCAGTTTCGCAATTGATTGCGGATATTCGCAAGAACTTGTCGTTGAACACCTACTATGCCCCGGTTGACCGCGATTACCAAACGGACTGGGCTCCATTCATGTCGGATGACAGTCTTTACAAGTTGATGGCCGAGAAGGTTTACCCCTTGCTGAAGAGTAACGTCCACCGTGACGACAAGCCGCGCATTGTACTTCAGGACACTGGCTACTACCGCTACCCGCTGCTGAAGGGTGCATTTACTGAAGACCAGAAGTACATTGTGAGCCCATTCCCGTACCCGTGGCTGTACGCCAAAGATGTGCCGTTGGACATTGCCAACAAGACGATTAAGGCGCTCAACGAGGTCGAGTTCACCCAGAATCTCAAGAAGCGTGCCGTTGCGAAACATAATGCCTCGGCCACGGTGAGCCCAGAGGCAATTTACCCGCCGGCACCGAACGCCACGTCCACGTACGTTCCTTTGCCACGCAACCAGACCTCGCTTCAGCGCGGTTACGTCACTCATGACGATTACGGATTCGATGGTGATGACACTTTGCACATCCCGTACCGGATGTACGACCTGCCCAATGTTGTTACTTCGCCGCAAAAGATTGACGAGAACACCACGACCGTGGATTTGGTGTACATCTACAACATGAACAGCACCATCACGCCGATCCTCAGCAAGTTCAAGTACAATGGAACTGTTGATTTCTACAGCTTCCAGCTCGATCGTGACGTGCTGGCGAGCTATTTCCAATCGATTGGCAATGTGACGAAGAAAGCTTAAACTTTTTGATACCTATAATTACATATTTTCCATTCAGCGTTCTCCTTTCCGCTAAGAAGAAGAGGCAGGTAGTATTAATAGTCGGGTTTGTTAATTAGTGCCATACTAACCGTCCACATCCATTACGTTCTCGGCTGCAGCCTCGGCAGCTCGGTCTTCGTTTGCATCTTCAAGAGTGAACTCCAAAACAACTTTATCAACATCATACTTGTTGGCAACATCGATTGCGTTTTGCGCGATCGTTTCAAGTTGCCTAAACGCATTCCCAGTTATGTCCCACGGATAGCTCCGCTTGACATCTTCAGCATTGGGAGGCACTAACCAAGTACGGAAGTCACGCAATTGCTTGCGGTGCTTAAGATCAATATGACGGTAAGTGTGGTAGAACAACGAACTGCGGAATGCTTTCTCGCGGTCGATACCTGGCTTCAAAGTGAAATCCCAAACGGTATTGCAGACCAGCTGCTGTACCAGAAGCCCCAATCGAGCCTTGTCATTACCCACCAGCGAGAATCCAATAATGTAGTTATTGTTGGCATCTTGAAACGCCTGTGGCGGCGCCAAGGCAAGTAGATCAATGGCATCTGGGCGGTTAAGCACGACATTAAGCCCCGGTAAAGCGTGCTTAACGATTAAAGATCCGCCAGCTGTACTCGTATATTGTTTGGACAATGCATTCTGGGCATGAACTAACCGTAACAGAGTTTCCGCTTCAGCAACCTTGCCTTTATCGCCGTTAAAGTATGCCGACATCTTGTACAAACTAGCCAGTAAATGACGCTCTTCCAAACCGCGGGCATCCTCGGCCGCCAGCTCTAACTGATGGGTCGACTTTGCGGTTCCTGGGTACAGCGTCCATGCTATGCGGTGCAGTTTGTGGGCATTGAGGTAATCATCGACTAGTTCAGGGAAGAAATTGGCCAATTCTGTCACCAACAAATCCGCATGACCCTCAGCAATACAGGTTCCAAACACCGCCGAGGCGTACGCATCGCCAAATACACGGATATGTTCCAATACGTGGGCAGCCCCACTGCCGCTTAGCCATTCGGTAACTTCAAGTGGAGCCAATGCTGAGTACACGCGGTGCTTAGAAGCGATCTCCATAGCACGCTCACGCCATGTTACACCTCCTGCATCGTCCATATCCGCCAAATCAAACAATAAAGCTTTAATCGGGGCACAGTCGGCTCCACCTGGTTCTTGAACAGAAGCACATACTGCACACAGCAACTCCACCGTCGTGGCCAGCAATTCAGCATCATGACTTTCGACTGCCTGCGTTGTCAAGATATCCAAAGTGGACCTTAACGGTCCACCCCGGGTTGCCCAATTCGGCATGGCGAGCCCGCTTAGGTCACAGGCCACGAGCACGGCCAGCACGACCTTCGCAGCTGCTTGGGCCGAAGGCGACCGTTGTCGAGAAGCAAATGTGGCCAGATTCTCGAGCACGCGCGGCACATCGTTCACACAATGCAGCAAAAGCTCTCTAAAGCCCGAAGCCGTGGATTCGGCGCGAATAGCGATGTCCACTGCCGAGTTAGCGGCAGACACCCGCTCGTACTGCGTCCATAGAGCATGACCCGCCACAACCGTTTGGGCCAACTCACTAACTTTCAAATCATCGGTTAATGCAAACAGAGCACGGAGACTTTTGATCCTCAAGTCGAGGTGCACCCCGAGGTTCGGCAATTGTGAGGGTAAAAACGGGGTCTTTGACAATGCAATGTCATTAGCCAGCTGCTGCGGCGCATCCGGATTGGGTGAATCTGCGTATGAGGGCCATTTAGTCAAATCCAGCGGGTTCCCTACCCGATTCATAAACACTGCCTGCTCTAACCTGGCCCTCGTGGTGGATTCCACAGCCCTATCTTTCGTGAGCTCGATCTGCAAGAACCCCATTGAAGTTGCAACACACACCGAATTCTCGGGGGTGTTCGCCGTAGTTCCCAGCAATTTCGCACTAGATTTGATTGCCAAACACTCTTCCCACCGCGGCATGGTCCCCCTTGTAGGGGAGTCTACAAAACTAATCGCCTCGCGCGTCGTCAATGTCAGCACGCCATTAGCCGACACATGCAAATTCGCGTCCGTAGCAGTATCAGCGTTGTGCGACACGTACGCCTGCACGCGGTGCACCGAAACAACCTCGAAATCTTCGGGTTTCAGCGACATCACTACGAAAAAAACCTGGTCGGAATCATGGAACGGGATGAATGACGCCAAGATATGCGTGAGGGTGGGCTCCACGGCCACGTCGCGCACCCTTAAAGTGGCCGCACTGTTCGGATACAACAGATTAGTGCGCATATGCAGCTCAGCACCTACACGTGTCTCACCAATTTCAACAGCGAAGCCATTCGCACCAACGTGCCACAAGGCCACATCCCCGAACTGATTAGCCACATAAACTTCAAACCTGTGGCCATCAACTTCACGGCCTACGCAAACCGCGGCAACATCGCGCGCGAAGGCCCCAAAATGGCGGAGTTTTGCCAACAATCCCGATTTTGAGTTCATGCGCGTAACACTTACGTCGCGTTTGCCCATTTCGTCGTGCAAGTTCACCAGGTACAAGTGGCTCTGAGAAGTAGCCACTACGACGCCAATTGAGCCCACGGATTCAGTGCAAACGATGTATTCGTCGCTGCTTAGCGGGATACGCGCAAACCGGCTTTCCTCGTTGCTGTTGGCCCCAGCAACAACAACAGCGCGTGTAACACTCTCCCAGTACGTTATCATGCCGCTTAAACTGTCCAAGGCCACTAAACCAGGCGGTAAAGCGGGGTCAGGTGCCAGTACGAGGAGGGCAGTGACGGCATGATTTTCCGGTAAAGGGAACAAGAGTGACGGGCCAGAATTCAATTTTCCGACAACAACGCCGTCGTTAGCAACGGCCAAGGCGTAGTTTGCCGTGCCGAGTTGTGCGCTGTGGAGAAACTCGCGACGTTTATTGATTTCGGCGGTTAGCGGTGTTAGACGCACGGTGTACTGCGGGGCACGCGCACAAACGTCAGCGTGGTCACTTTCAGGCGTGGAATCACGAGAAGTGGGCGTTAAATCCTCGCGGAGGGACGCATGGGCGAAGTCGGCCAGCCGAACGCGGGAGAAGTCCATGGTGCTTCGGGGTATGGGTTTGCGAGATCCACCCATGGGTAGCGCACATGTGTTATGTGGTGACGACCCGTGGTGGGTGTATAGTGTATGGTGAGTGCATGGTGACGAGTACAGTGATGGTAAATATGTAGAGGAGATATACGGAGGAGATGAAACCCTGTTAACAACAATTCAATTGCTGTTTGGAACTGATTCATAGATGAGTACAGTTGACTTCGATTAGTTTCACTAGATTACTCGGACAAAATATGATAAATGATTTACATGAATTCGATATTTATTAGTTGTGCATTATGGGGGAGATCCCAATAATTAACCTGCTAACTGATCAGCAATAGCTGTGCAGCTGCTTTACGGATAATGCAGGAATGACTAGAGGGATGTGCAGTGCGTAGTGCTTGCAAGGATGGCACTATTATAATGGCTTATTGTCCAGCAGTACTTTTATCTCTTCCAGCAATGTGAGAGTTTTGTCAATGTCCGTTGCGAGCTGTTTACGCTTATCCCAGTACCTTTTTATGACATCACTCAGTTCGTCCAACTGTCTGTGCTGAGCGTGGATGGCCACATGAAATGTGTCTTAAAATTAGCGCACAGCAAGTCCAACAAGCCTTAGAGCAAGCTCGAATACAGAATGCAGTTACTGTTGCACAAACAGATATATATTATCGCTACACGTAGAATTTCATACACCAGCTAATCATGGGTATACCGCTCGAAATAATGAACACCCCCGACTAAACAGTTAGATTACTAAGCGCACATACGTCCACTCATGGGCCATACAGCCAGCTACACGTAGAATTTCATGCCCCAGCTAGCTAATGCTCAAAATAATGAACACCCCCGACTAAACAATTAGATTACTAAGCACCCATACGTCTAGCCATGGGCCATACAGCCATACAGCCAGCTACACGTAGGATTTCATGCTCTAGCTAATCACGGGTATACTGCTCGAAATAATGAACACCCCCGACTAAAAGATTAGATTTATAAGCACCCATAAGTCTAGTCATGGGCCATACAGCCAGGTACATGTAGAATTTCATGCGGTTCGAGTGTGACCCATTTTTGCCAGTCATATAGCCCATGTAGCCAGCTATATACCAGACATTCCGTGTAGAATTATAGTGCCATCATAATAGAACAGATTGAGGAAATCCATCCGTTTCGAAAACGAACTGAAGTGGTGTGGTTAAGTAGTTGGCGACCTAGTCCCAACACAGGGCGAGGTCACATGCACATGATACTGTTATAACCCTATCCCAAACATTTGCCATGCCATTAACTTTCACTCTGGCTATCGCCTTGAGTCCCAACGCCATTCTTGTGAGATCCCCCGCCCAGAATCAAAATTTCAGATGTCGTTCATAATATCACGATTTCTCCATATAAGACTGCATTAATGACGTAGGTTTAAATATAAAAATATTAGTATACTCATTCGGCTTCAATGATACAAATAATCACTTCTTGCTGTACAATCTGAACGTTTTATAGAGCCAAAAGTGCACACTCCCTATCGTGCATATGAACACCTTCCACGGCTCTGATCCTCAATTTGATTTATAAATAAGAACGTGTTGTAGCCATTGTTTCTTCGCATTTATTAATTAATAGTCTTGTCAGTTCAATGGAGGATAAATTCGATTTTTCAGAAATTTCGACAGATTTCTCGCGGTGGGTCTAGGATTTATATGGTCCCAACTAACCATAAGTTTACCGCTCGAAATAATGAACACCCCCGACTAAACTTTTAGATTACTAAGCACGCTTAAGTCTAACCATGGGCCATATAGCCAGCTACACGTAGGATTTCATGCCCCAGCTAGCTAATCATGGGTATACTGTCCTAGCAATTACTTACTTACTTATAAAACACATTACTTACTACATACACATTATAGCCACGAGGTGGCCGGGTGGGGTGTGCTGATTCTTTTAGGTGCGTCATCATAAAGGCACCTGAAACTACGCGCACGTTACTCGTGTGCAAACAAACTTGATGATGGGCCGTCGTCCACATGGTCACTAGTTCACCAGCTTTTTTGAGTCAAAATCCGTAATGATACGCAATCTACAACATTAGCAGTATGCCTTTACAGTATGTATGCAAACAGCTTACAAACTAACTCAGGCCGTGCACCTCCTTCTCATGGTATATGTGACAATTGGGCCCACGAAGTATAAAGCACTTTGTTGGCACCATGTAATTGAGGCACCAACGCGTGTAACAGAATATAACATTGCTGCCTATATTTAAGCAGTGGAAATACATACTAAACACTAGTGTTACAAGTTAACACGGGGGCAAGCCAGTCCCACAATTGTATTAGCAGCGTTATTGCGTTCATATTGCCTGCCTCGCAGCTTTTGATGGTAAATAGTGGCGGGGATCTAGACAGATCTGGAATGATATTCATAGATTACGCACTGCATACCACCTGCATATAGGGCTAGGGTATTAACACTGTGTTGGATCTAACATATCATAAGGTATCCTAACCTCTAAGTAACTTTAATCCTGAATACTCCTATAGAGTGTCTAGTTAGCTAAGAAGCAACATACAGTTGCCTGCCGGTAAGTCACCTGCCCATCACTAAAAGATGACTGGTCTTGCGCCTCATCCGACACACTGAGAACATGCCAATCGCTAAACAGCAACTGCCGAATCCATCCCACAACGAACGAGAGAATAAATCAATTAATTTAATTAAATATTATAATTGTACATACATGCTAATACTACAACAAATCACTCACTATTACCTAGAGGTTGGTCTAGCGCGTGGCACAACCTTCACTAGGATGCAATTGAGGTACAATTGACCTCCACCATTAACGGTCACAGATCCGCATAAACTCATCAAGGCTAATACGGCCATCGTCATTCAAATCGAACTCATCGACCATGGCATGAAGTTCTGCATCATCAATGTCCTCACCCAACTCGCGGGCTACGCGTCGTAAAGAGTCGAAAGTAATGCCACGGCCATCCAGCTCGCCGTCAGCAGCAAATAACCTGAATGCCCGCTCGATTTCCACGCGCGGGTCGCGTTTCAACATCAACTCGCTCATTTCGCGTTCAAATTGCTGTTCATCAACGTACCGTTTCGAATGCGGATCGCACCGCTCCAGAACTGCCAAAACGTCCTTTTTCGTGGGCTCAAAGCCAAGGGCGCGCATGGCACACATCAACTCGTGAAAATCTAGCCGCTGCGCGCCGTCACCGGTTCGGCCGCCGCTACTGCCAGCAAACACATTGAAAACTTCGTGGATGTTGCTCCGGTCCACATCGCTCAGCGTTTCTCGTCGCGTTTCAAACCGACTCTCCCCGCGCGACATCGGGTGGTTCCTGAACTCCCATCACCCTACACTCCCAGCCATAAGGTCCCACCCATCACCTGCCCTACACCCTCAGCCATAAGCTCTCAGCCATAAGGCCTCAGCCATAAGGACCCAGCCATACGGACCCAGCCATAAGCATTTATAGGCCCCATAGTTACGGGCCCGTGGACAGTGCCTAGATGGACGACCGCGACCGCCTTGTGCGCATTGTGCAGCGGCTCGAAGCCAAAATCAAGTCCGTTTGGGACGAAAACAAAAGGCAGGCGCAGCAATTGGAGTTGGCGCAGCTCGACCGTGAGCTGGCCGAGGAGCATGCGAAGTCGCTCGAAGCAGAGCTGGCGCAACTGAATGCGGCACATTTGGCGTTGCAGGCGCGGGCTACTGAGCTCGAGGAACTGAATGCGCTCGGTTCTGAACTGGAGCAGACGTACGCTGCTGAACGAGAGCGGCTTTCTGCAGAGCTGCATAAGTTGAAGCAGGCAGAACTCACGACGGAGTCACACGCTCAGGAGCTGGCAGCGCTCCAGTTAGAGCTCCGGCGCTGCAAGTTTGCGCGTGATGCCGCGGAGCTGAAGCTCGGAGTCGCGACGCGCGGAGCAATGGCAACGCTGGCGCCATTACTGCCGCCTAGCGTGCACCCGCGGCTCGCACTGGCGGATGCGCTTGTCATTGATATCAGCACGCCGCTTGCGGCGTACAGCCGCGCAGATGTGGCGCTGCCGGCGTTCACCACGCTGCTCACCGAACATATTGACGCGGCACTCCAGGCGGAGTTCCCCCTCAAAGCTGTACGCCGAGCGCTGGAGTTGCCAACGACGCGGCATGCGTGTATGGCTCCGCTGCTCACCAAAATCGGCACCACCCAAAACTGTGCGGAGCTGTGTGCAACCATAATAAACAAACTCGCGCTTAACGAGTTGGCTGACGATGAATTTGCTGCACTCGTTAAACATTTGGATTTAATTGACGTGAATAGTGCTGCTGGTGCGAGCGCTGAATTTAGCACTGCTCCTGGAACTAATGTAGGTACTGCTACTGACACAGCAGCGGCCGTGGCTGAAGCCATTGAGCCACTGCAGCTGCGGATTGCCGCCCTTGAATCCAAGCTTGCGCACGCCCAGTCCGTGGCTGCCGAGCTCGATGCGCTGCGCACTTGGCAAGCCGAGGCTCAGGCGCGCGAGCAGGCGCTGCGTGACGAGCTCCGGGGAGCCGCTCAGCGTGCAACCGTTCAAGAACAAGAGATCGAGCGGCTTGTGCGTGCCCAGCTGCCGGATCGGCTACGCGACCGCACTGCTGCCAACGACGTGGCTGAGCTACAAGCGGCGCTTAATTTGTTGGGTCGTAAACGACCGGAAATTGAGGTTCCCGTTCCCTTAACTACTCAGGAGCCTATTCGGGTGTCCCGTTTGGCGGGGAACCCGCGTGTACGCACGCTGCGCAGCCTCTCCTTTGAACTGGGGACCCCGGAGTCGGCCCGTGAACTTGCAATCCAACAAAGCGTGTCACTTATGCTTGTTTAGCGCACCGCTACATATAAGTACGTAAATTTAACACTGTGCTCAGCAATCTTATAGGCACAGTTGGCTCCCGAAATATATTCACGCGTGGATTATAATGATCGTAATGCTATAGGTACGGTTAACATTCGATAGAGCTAAATCGCTCAAGCTTTTACCAGCTAAGTTCCGTCGAGTTGAGCTCGAGTTGGACATATATAGGTTATACCAGTTATTTACTGACCTTTTAAACCATCCGGATACCCTTTGCATACGCATAATCAGCACGACCGCACTTGACCTGCATCCGCCCTACATCCAAACTAGTAACCAGTACATACGCACCCCTGTTTAAAATTCACGCGTTCGCGCTACATTTATGCACAGTCGCACTTCTTAGATTTGGCTTCGGTAATATATATGCAGTAAGCACATTTGCTACATTCAGGTCGCGTACATGCATAGATACCGTGACTAAGGCTAATTAGAGCCACGCGAACCCTGCAGATCCGAGATCCCTAATTTTCCCCCCTAAAGGCAGGACACGGGCACCGAGATCCTAAGCGGTAGCAGCCGCGCGTCTACCCCCACTTGAAACCCGGTTTGTTTGCGTTACCGAAAAATATGGCCGGCGCAAAAAATAAGAAACGAAGGTCGAAAAACACAATAAAACGGCAGACTGCTCCAGCTGACGCGTCGCCCACTCCGACACCGGCGAGCCGCGTTGACAGCCCAATCAGTGACAGCCAAGACGTCCCTACTCTGCTCCAATCGGAGCCCGATTTGGAATACAACGATGATGAAACAGCTGAAGAGGAGGAGCTTGATGAGGAGGAGCCCGATGAGGAGCAGACTTCGGAGCTGGAGCACACCCCAAAGCGCCCTGATCCGCTGGTAGAACAACAACTGCCCGGAGAGCCGCCCTTAAAACTCCAGGAAGACTTGTCCATAAATTCCAATGTGGATATCGTGCCGGATGGACACGCTGAAAAGGGCGCTGGTTTAGACCAGGGCCGCGCTCCGACGGAGTTCAGCACTCCCACGGAGTTCAGCTCTCCCACGGAGTTCAGCTCTCCGGAGCCCACGCTCGCCGCTCCGGAGCTCGATTTTGATAAGTTGGCTGACGAGCTTGATGAGGAGGCAGAGATTCAGCCCGTGATCCCGCAGCGGTCGATCGCGCGTGAGGTCGAACCAGACGGAGCGGTGATGCTCGAAGCCACGCGGCAGCCGGTCGTGTTGGCGCGACCGATCGTGCTTGATGATGTGCGTACGGAGCTGTCCCGGAGCTCTAGCCGTCAAACTCCGGAGTTGGCCACTCCGACCCAAACGACCGCTGTGCCGTCCACCCCGGGCCTAACCGATAGCGAGATCGACTTGGATTTGTACTTTAGTGGCGAGGAGGACCAGATTGTTGACAACAAGCTGGCGCAACCTCGAGAACTCGCTAAAGAGACGACCCCCTTTGAGGATGCTCCGGAGCCGCGGACGAATGGAGTCGAAGCGGAGCCTCTCGAGACGGAGCCAGTACCGGAGCCAGTGCCGGGGCCAGCACCGGAGTCCGTATCAGAGACGGAGCCTATATTAGAGGCTGAGCCCATTTCAAAGTCGGAAAAAGAACCCATACTGGAGTCAGAATCAAAATTAACGCCTATAACAGCGGCAGTGGATCCCATATTAGAGCATGAACCGGTATCAGATGCTGTATTGGAGCCGGAGCGCGTGCCAACGTCTGACGGGGAAGATGTACAGGAATTCGACTTTGGGGACAGCGTCACTCCACGCCCGGCGGATCAGTTCACTCCACAGCAGCGTGGGTCACCTGTACAGCGCGGGTCACCCTTAAAAGGCATGATTCGTCGCGTTGATCAGGCTCCGGATCTCGGCCCGGACGAGCCGTTGTGTTCTCCCGTTGCCTCGCCGGATTCTGCGGCCTCCATTAGACGGCAGTCCATACCGGACAGCCTTGATGACCCCGATTCGCCTCACTATGCTGCATGGACCGGAGCAACCCCCAGAGTAGCTCCATTGACAGCTCTGGGGCCACTCGACAATGTCCCTGCCTTACACGGTGAAGACATTGGTGGCGATACCATCGGTGCGCTACGCACGCCCATGCTGCAGTCACCCGGACTGTCCCTAAACTCTCCTGGTTCCCTGGAAATGCCCTCGTCGCCGTGGGCGTCACCACGACCTTACAAGTACACGCAGTCTCCTCTGCCCCCCATCATAGAGCACAAACCAGAACCGCCGATCTTTGGCGTGTGTGTGGTTGGTTTCCATCATCAACGAGGTCCCGAAGTGGAATACTGGATTGGTCCTGACGAGTCCACCAGCGAGATATGGCCGTATCTCCCCTTCCAGAGCCTTCCTGATGGCAGCCACCAGTTCGAAGAGAATATCTGCTATTTTACGTTGATGTACGACCGCAATAACCGTGCTTCCACATCATTAACTTTCCTTCGAGATGAAGATGGTCATATCCAAGAAGGAACTAGCGATTTCCGCAACGTCACGACGCTGTTTGCCATTGCATGCTCGCGCCAGGTGCCCCTCAACGAGCTGGAAATTCTTTCCCAAGAGGAAGAATACACCCGCAGCATTGTCCAAAAATCCGTGGTGGTAATTGCCAGTAAACCGATTTTTGGCCCCATAAAAGAAAAGCTCACGGTGGTTACCCGCAGCTATTTCGACCAACGGAACTTCTCGGACCGCGCTATTATCGGCCATTTTTACGAGAACTTGGTACAGATGCCTCTGTGGTTGAACGAAAGCGATTCCCAATTCGGCATGAACTTGCAGCGCTCGTTTCACGATTTCGGGCCGCAAATGCTGGTGATATTGAAGGCAATGCTGCTGGAACTGAAAATCTTGTTCTATGCCAGTGACACCGATGTGCTGGGTACTACTCAGTTCGCGCTTATCTCGTTGGTGCCGAACCTCATCAATCACTTGGAGGATGCGGGTTCACCATTGCTCAGTAGTTACGAGCTGGATCTCCGCGTTCCACAAGCGCTGCATTCAAGTAGCCGCCAAGCTCTGCTGGAATACATGGGGCTACCATTACAGTTGTTTGCCGGTGGCGGCGTGTTCGCACCGTTCGTTCCATTACAACAATTCGAGGAACTTCGGCAGCCTGAAACCCGGTATGGTCTTGTGGGCACCACAAACAACCTTTTCTTGGGTACTGAAATCGATTTCGACATGGTTGTGAACATTGATTTGAAAGAGGTGCAGATCAGGAACCACGAGATCGCTCCACTACTTAAACTAAGTGAGGCTGACCGCAGTTTCGTTACTAACATCACCTCGGCCGTGAATCGTGCGTGGGATACCGAGGAAACTTGGCAGCCTGAGGCTCTGGGGTACCAGGGAGGCGAAGACTATATTCGGCATGAGTTCGGTGAGTACTTTATTGCATTGCTGGCCAGTGCGAAGTACGCGCGCCAAGATGTGGGGATTCAGCGCCCACAGGGTGAACCGGAGAATGCACCGAAGTCATCGTCAGCATCGGTGGCGAGTACTGAGGCACCCAAGCCTGCCCAGTTAAAGGAGGCACTTGTGGCATGGAACAAGCCGTGGGCCGATAGATGGATGTCCAGCACAAACAACTTTCGCATTTGGGACCAGCACACCGCACCGGATATCTTTAGAGCGGCACCGCGGGCACACCCCGGTCTGAAGTATCTGAAACCATCAGGCTTTGAGCGGTTTTTGGGATTGTTCCGCCCGAAACTTCCTGAACATGACACCGATGCCGAGTCTGCCCGCAGCCTACCTATCAGCACGGCCACGCCGTCGTTGAACAGTGGAGATTTTGAGCCGCAAACCCCGCAGCACCAAACGGTGGCTGCCATGTCACCACAACCGGCTTCCACGCCACGGTCGTGGTTCCGGCGATCGCATACCGAGCTGCAGCCACATGCACCATAGCCTCTATTGAAGCATACCACCGTAGCTGTTCATTAGACTTATGTAGCTATAAACTGTAATGTGAGCCATACACGTATAGATAGATTAACAAACAAATCCAACATGCTCTTCAACGTTAACTAAATACATATTTTGATAATTACTTACACTTTATAGATGCTTGCACTAGCTGAGGTGCCAGGACTGTCAAGGGGCCGCATTAACCCATTCGAAGCTACAATTTCCAGCATTTAGCAACACTGTGCCCCCCCGTTACCGGCGGCAGGATGAAAATCGGTATTCTGCAAGTAAATGTTTCATGGTCCACCTGGCTTTTGGCCAGCAGTCCTGCGCCTTCGTCCATATCGCCGAATGCCGATCCTGTCAGCCCCACAAGTTCTACTCGCAAAGTCCAGCGTGCCGAAATCTGCTCAGTGTCAAGTCTAGAGGCAATCCCCGTTACAGTTGGCAGGAACAAGGGCACCTCCTCCAGGCCATAAGTGCTCATAAACTGTCGGGCGTAAATGGTGTAGGCAGTGCTCGGTTCGGTTTCTGGCATATGCTGCTGAGCATGCTCTCCCAGTCCACTTATAGGGGGCCCCGCCAGCGGGCCCAACACTGTGGAAGGCGGTAATGCAGCGTATGGCTCCTCGATCGTCTCTTCCAGTTCTAAATAAACACTCACATGCAAACACGGCCTATGCAATCTTACCAGAGCCGCCAAAACGTCGCCAACAAATATGGCTGGCCGTGCCAACACTAATTGGGCAATTGGCGTGCCATTCCTGCTAATATCATAACTCACCTTTGTGTACTGGGCACCGGGAACATTGGCAAAGCTGCTGCTCCGCCGTCGTGAAAGCCGCTTTTTAGCACTCCCGTCCAGCAAGCTCGTAATGAAAGCGCCCATCTCATCTTCGGGGCTCCGTTCCTCACTAGGGTCATGGCTTAAAGGCTCACCATCAAGATCAGCCGGTGCTACATAAAACCCATCGACCACGGGCTCTACAAACCGCGGCGATGGAGCATTGACAGGCTGCCGCAAATCGAATTTCAAAGGTTTGGAATGGGCCATGCTTGGCGGTCGCGCCATGACCCTAAACGGCAAGAAAAGCTTCGTGTCCATTGGCGCCAATTTATGCTCCAAGTCCACCCTTTCAAACCCGCAAATGAACTGGTACGACACCTGGAGTGATCTCGATTTATAAGTGGGCGGTAAGTCCGCTGGTAAGTTAACTGCCACATGGAATTTGTGTTTTTCATTAACTTGCAAATCAGTAAATAAAAGCAGCTGGGAGGTTGCGAAAATCGGGTACTCGCCATCATCTTCGGCACCAGCTAAATTGCTGGCCTGTGGATTAGTTCCGGCTCGCGGACGGCCGTGCGGTGGGGACGAAACCACTAGGTTTTTCAGCCCATCAAAAACCACGGAAAACAAACCGCCACTGTGGATCGGCTGGCCGTATTCCAGCCCACGTTTACTTAACACGACGCCAGCCTTCCGCGTGGCCGCAAACGGCTCGGAAAGCATCATTTCGCCGAGCCGAAACGAACCTTGCACGAGGGCATACCCGCTGAGCAGTACGGGAACGGGGCCACTAAGTGGTGGCGGCGGCCTGAACTCCACACTGAACCGGACTTGGTCTCCAGCGAACACCAGCGGCGTCTCAATGGCGGTTTCGACCTCCATCGCCGGTGATTAACAAGGGCGGAACCTCTGCCCACCCCCGGGTTGGACCTAACCCCGAGCCTGAGCGGTGTGAGCCATTAAGGTATGCAGTGACGGGTAATGCCAAATCAGCCATGTATGGAAACTAAATATTATGAATTTGGTAACTTGGCGCTGTATACACTTATTTATATGATTTATACTGGCTGGTATGCGTTTTACAGCATTGTATATGCCTGTCCCCGAGTCCTCCTAGGGCAGGGGCGCCCGATACTGAGGTGCCGTAGTGCATGCAGCCTTGCAGACTTAAGTGTAGCTAAGTTCTCTGCCTGACCAGGGCCAATTGGTACTACCACATTCGTTCAACATAAATATAAGTTTAGTCGCAGTTGTTCTTTTGCATAATTTACAAGGGTATACTATTGCACAATCTAGGTATCTATAATCTATAGATGTCGAGACGGTCGCGAGCAGCCGTGATCTTCATGCTGATCCGCGTGCTCAGCTCATAATCATCATGCCAGTCCGCACTCAATGTGAGCCACTTACGGACTTCGGGGGCGTTCTCCGCACCATGAACAATGAACTCGTAAACAGCCCGCTCGTACAATGCCGCTGGACCCGCCCATGGCTCGCCGCGCGCATGGTAGGATATGTGGCGCCCGTTTTCTATGTCGCCCGACACGACGGCAGCGGCCAATTTCTTCACTGTGGCATAATGCTGCGCCTTGTTCTCGGTAAACCGCAAATAAGCGGCCTCCAGCACCAATCTGGTGAACTTGTCGCCATCGTTCTCCTTTACTTTGGCTTCAGGCCCCACAGAGTACCGCAATTGCTTCACTGCATGCTCAGCCAGTTCAGGAGACATCCGGCTGTTGCCGTTCCAGAAGTACAACGCTTCATACAACGGCGACGTGGTTATGGCATCACACAAATCCACTTGGTTTTTGCGCGCTGAATTTGTAAACCCATCGACTTTGCGAATGACATAGCCATCAAACGGCATTTTTCTACCCAGCACTTTCTTTTTGCCCGTAACTGTAGGTGCCTTCAAGAAGTATGCGTTGGCCTGCTGTTTATACTTCTTTGCCTTTTCCGAAGTCTTGTCTTCGGTGGCACGGTATAGTTCAAGCTGGCATGCCCCTGCCATATACATGTACAAGGGATGACTCCACGTGCTCAAATCCATCAATTTGATAAACGCATCGCTCGCCTCTTCCAATCGGTTTAAAGACAGCATAAACATCGTGCGGTCAAACACGAGCAAACCTTCAACTTGCCGCATCTGGTTCTGCCCACACGAATCACTTTCCAAAATCGCTACCCCTTCAGCCAAGTTCTTGTGCGCGATTAGCCGACCCTGTTGAAGCATCCACAACACGCCATGAGGGTAGTGGATGCGCTGCTGCTGCAGATCCGTCAACAGCCGTTGCTCGGTCTGCCGTAACTCCCGCGGGGTCAATTTAGCAGTAGTTTTCGGCTTGTTTTTCCGCCGACGTACAGTCGAAGCTTCAGATCTGCGATCTTGATCAAACTGGTTGCTAATTTCTTCTTCCGTTTTGGGATCAAACAAGATGTCGATATACTGCAGCTGGCCGTCGAAAAACAGTATCAATGCAATCAACGCCAAGGACCCGTGGATGTTGCGGTACGTCGTGCATGCTGTCCACAGCAGATCCAATGCCATTTCGCGGTCGCCGCTCAAACCTACAACCGATAACAGCCGCGCGATGTTCGGGGGCACCGACGATAAAATCAAATGCAACAGCCCAGCCATGACTTCCACACCGCTCTGGATATACTCCTCAATTGTATCTGCCGGAGTTTCCTGGCCATCAGAGCTGTCATGCGACCGTTTAGTGCGCTCGGCTCGGAGCTGCCTGAACTGGGAAAAGTCGGCATTTGGAGGCGCTGAATGCTTCGGCCGTAGTTTGCCTGATTCCGTAACCAAAGTTACATGCCTGCGAAGTTCCTCTAATGCCAAATACGTCTTGCGGATCTTATAAAGGGCCTTTAAAATCTCGATTTTGCTCTCGGTTAACAGCATCGAAATCGCGCCCAGCAAGCCTGATTCGTATTCTGCCAGTTCGAATTCCGCTCCAGGACGAAAACTCGAGGTGCGGACGTTTTTCTGCTGTGCACGGTGCTTGTATTGAGCCGCAGTGGCTTCGCTGGCAGACAACGCATCCACAGCTCGGTAAATCGCATCGGTTTCAAAGCTCATTGTGGCTTCAATAAACCTCAAAACGCCAGTGGCCACTTTAGTAAACAATTTTTCATCTTTAGCGGTCAACTTGTTGGCCAAATCGATCTGGCCGTCGAGCACGGTGTCCATGGCGATGAGCGCTCTTTCCAGCTCAACGCCCTCATTAGCCAGCGCTAAACGTTCCTCTTGGCTCGTGGGGTCATGTGCATCGGGTTTCGACCCGAAATGGAATGCTTTGAACATGGCCGTTGAACACTGGGAAATGGCGTGTTAGGGGCGTTTTTAACTCGCGTTTGGAAACCCTGCACCGCGCGTCCCAACGGCCGGCCTCGGCGCCACCTGCAGATGACCGGCTCGGGGCGGATTAAATACGTGATGATCGATATTAGTTGCAGAGGTGTAGATATGGGAATTACTAAAACTTATTGTGAAATTATGGGACTTATGCGCTAGGCATGGGGATAATAAATGTGGGCATATGTGGCCAGTGTACCGGCATGGACTGCATGTGTCGGTGGGAGAGGAGGGGTGGGGTCCAACGTCGGGGTTTGTGTTCGTTCGGGTGGGCCAGACCCGACCAGCGGAGTTCCGCTTTAATGGCCAGATAAAGGATACCTATCATTAACAGTTAGTATATGGCCAACATATTGCCACTTCTATATTATACGTAGTTTTCTTTGGCTTAAAAGCATTGCCAATACTCTATTCTATTCACTAAGTTCTCGGCCACGGCTGCCTGCCTGCACCTATTTACCGAACCAAAGGGTTGGAGAAGCATCACGTGATCTCCAGGGACCTACTGTATTAAACCTTCCTATATACTGAGTTCACTGAGTACTCTAGCATCATTAGTAGGTCTTGTTACCACTATTTTCGCCTTTAACTGGCTGGCTTTGCTGGACACCAGTTTTCAATAACCTTGCGGCCTTCACTCCACTCCGACAGACGCGGGTAGTCTACCTGTACACCTGACGCGAGTTTATCTTTTCATTTATCCTAAATCATTCTATTTAAACTTCCAATGTACCGAAATTTGTGCAAACATGCCGCTTAAATGCTGCTAAAGAGTACGGGGTGGCTCGACTTAATGGATGAGGGGTCTTAAGGGCATTTCGAGCATATTTGTAATAAGTATCGTTCCGTGGCCTAGCGGGACGGCCGAGCACGTGAGCTCGCGTAGCGTAATGGTTAACGCGTCGAACTTCTATGTATGCGGTACCCGTAATTCGAAGATTGCGGGTTCGAGTCCCGCCGTGAGTGTTTGCTCTATTTTTAGTTACCCCAGCTTAACTTTTTGTTTACTTATAAAATTTTATTTACTTTGCATCTAACCATGCCTTGAACGCGCTCAAGGGCACAGCAACCGGTACCACTGTGCCATTGTCACTATGCAATCGCCAGATCTCCCTAACGCCCATCCGATCCAGGTACTTGTACACCTCGTCATAGTGCGAGCCCACCTGATCGACATTGTGGGCATCGTCGCTCAAACATAATTTGCCGCCATTATCTAAAATCAACTGTAAAATATCGCTTTGGGGGTACGGCTCCTGCCATCCTTTCCTCAATGCGGCAGAGCTCACTTCGAACATGCAATTGAGCCGGACAGCAAGTTTTACGGTCCGTACAATGTGGGACCACGCCCGGCTCGATTTCAAGTCCAATGTGGGGCAGTACAATCTAATTAAATCGTAGTGGCCAATCACTTGCGGTCGCAGCCGGGCAATTATGCCGTGCAATTGCACGAAATATTTCAATGCCAAATTATCCAGATCGTTCCCGACATTCTGCAGAGCCAAATCGAAATTTGCTTTATCAAAATCAATCGGAACGTCATCAGAGTGGTGTAATGACCCCACAATCATGTCAATTGGGTAGTGCTGGCGAAGAATTTCTACTTGTTTCATGTAGTCATGGTTAATTCCCTCGCCTTCAAACCCGACCAAGATTTCTATTTGGCTGCTATACTTTTTCTTTAAGGCATGTGCTTCTTTCAAATATTTTTCAAATGTCGTGTGAAGATCATCAACTGTTGTATGCGATTCAAGCTCCTCAGGGTACAAATGGTGCGGGTCGAGCCGGGGCATGTGCTCTGTTAAGCATATAACTTCGAATTTTTGCTTTATGGCCGCCAACACCATCTCCTCTAGGGTGTTGCGGGCATGTTGGCAGAACTCCCCCGAATGGGTGTGGTGCGTGTGCATATCGCCAAGGGTATCGACAATGACCAATAACCATGCACCCCATTCCACCGTGCACTATGCACTGTGCACTATGCACACCCCACAGTCCATAGCACATAGCCTATAGCACCCCATAGCATCACCCCATAGCATCACCCCATAGCATCACCGTACCCAAATCGTACAAATAAGTACACAAATTATATATATAGTTCACTGCATGTATTGCTTTCTTAGGCTGCGGGCCTGCTCCTGCTGCTCACTGGGAAGCATATTGATCTGTTCCTCGGTCATTGCTAGCAATTGCTTGATGATGGCTACCTGTGCCGGATCCATATTCGCAAACGGGTCAGTACTGGGCGACTGCTGGCGACTACTCTCGGTAGATGAATCATCCACTGATAAGTTTTGCAGAGTTTGCGTGGCCGACTGTTCATTCGCTTTCGTTTGCAACACCTGTATTTGTTCGGTAATGATGCTGTCGTCAATTACCCCCATTAAAAGCTCAGCTTGTAGTATAGCATAGGCCAATTCCGGGTACGCCTGCAGCATATTGCGGCACTGCTCGGGATTGATCTCCACGGCTTGCTTTAAATTGGTAATAACATCGAGCAGAAAGCCGGGGTTGATTTTTTCCAGTGTTAGCGAGATGGGGTCGCTGCTGGGCGCTTCAAACTTCGGTGCTGGCATTTACAAATATAATTCTAGATACTCCCTGTGGAGCCCGCTATTCCACGAGCGTTAATTCTCTAAAAGGTTAACGATTTCGTTGACTATGGTTCGTCCTCGTCGCGGACCTGACAAATATGCCCTCCCCCTCCCCGCCCTTACCGCCTTATGAACCCTAACATCTCACCCATATCCACTGAACAAGGCAAAGCATCTAAACGGACGCCACAAGCCACCACCAAACGCAATGATTCTGCGATTCCGGGGAAAAGACGGCACATTCCGGGTGAATGCCGCGGATTCCGATACTTTCGCCTCAGTTATTAATCAATTACGCCAGCAGCTCACCGTTGGCAACTCCGAGCTCGCCATCAGCTCTCAGCCAAATGTTGCTGGAGAAACGCAGAGCGAAAAGTGGAATTTGTCGCTTTCGCATTTAGGAATCAAACACGGCGACCTTTTCTTTGTTTCCTACGTTTCCACCGACGTTTTACCGCCACTGCAGGAAGACTCGCTGGATTTAGAACTTTCCAGCAAATCCGGGCGTATTTTCAGGCCGCAAACGTCGCTGTGCACACACGGACCCAAGGGAATGTGCGAGTACTGCCAGCCATTGGAACCCTGGGACGAAGAGTACCAAAATGCCAAAGGCATCAAACACATGAGCATTCATGCCTGGCGTAAGAAAATTGCCGAGGAAGGTGGGTATTTAGAGCATCCCAAATATTCAATTGATCTTCAGTGTAACAACGGCCATCTTCCCTGGCCCCAGGGGTTCTGCAGTAAGTGTCAACCACCAGCAATTACCTTGCAACAGCAACGGTTCCGCATGGTTGACCATGTTGAGTTTGCCAGTGCGAAAATTATTGAGCAATTCATCGAGTTTTGGCGGCAAACCAGTTCACAACGGCTAGGCTTTCTGATTGGCAAGTACAGCAAGTACGATGAGAATGTCCCCCTCGGTATTAAGGCTGAGGTGCACGCTATTTGGGAACCCAATCAAGTAAACGATTTGGATTCGCTACTGGTTCAGCAGTTGCCTACCCAGCAAGTTATGGAAGCAAGCCAAATGCTGGGGTTGAGCGTGATTGGTGTCATTTTCACTGATCTTTTAGATGCCAATGAGAAAAACGGGAAAGTAGTTACGAAGAGACACCTCAATTCGTATTTCTTGAGCAGTCTTGAAGTGTTATTTGCCGCTAGATTACAGAACCAGTTCCCGCACAAGATTGGTGCCAATGAATCTTTCAGCAGCCGGTTCGTTACCTGCTGTGTTTCTGGTAACGAGTTTGGCGACATTGATGTTGCGTGCTACCAGGCGAGTGTGCAGGCCGAGGAGATGGCACGGGCCGACTTGATTGTACCTTCCACCAACCCCACCGTTATGCGAATCCAAACTTCGAGTTCAAAGCGGTACGTTCCTGATATTTTCTACAAACGCGTTAATGAATACAAGCTTACGGTGCAGGAAAATGCGACGCCGGCGTTTCCCGTGGACTATTTGCTGGTCAGTTTGTCCCATGGGTTCAAAACTGGTGGTGCCAAAGAGGAACAACCGAGCTTTACCGTGGAGAACCGGCCACAAATCTTGGCCCAAACACCGTCGCAGCTGGCTAATGCACTGAAGTTGGACCAGGGGTTGGATGTCACTAAATTAACGGACTTCCATTTGTTGCTGTACCTGCTTGAATTAGGCGTGCTCCAGCCGAATGAAAAGAAGGTGCTGGCCGAGTTGGTGAAGCTCGTGGTGAATGGCGAGCAGAATACAGACAGGGCGCATGCTTTGGCTGCTGAACTGAGCGGAGGGGCAGCGCTGAATACTGTTCGCATGCTCTCATCTTAAAAATTATATATATGTAACTCACACGGCTTCCTCATCGAATGTCATCTACAGAGCTATGTATTTTATATGAAGTGCGCTCCTACACCTCTTCATCATCAGCCTCGAGCAACTCATGCTGAATTTCTTCCTCCGCCATGCGACTGATAGTCCAAAAGGACCCACCAACAAGCAGTGCCCCAACAAAATACACCATCGAGAGGTACCGGTTGTTAATTAACATCTCGCCGATGATACTAATGGGCATCGTTGCGCTTAATCCAACACTCACTACCAATGGTGACGTCATTAGCATCGAAAGGACCCAGCAGAAATCACTAGCAATGATGGCGATGCTGTTGCAACCCAGCAAAATCCATACCTTGGGATTAGGAGGCAATTCGAACTTCTCGAACCCTGTCAAGTTCAGCATTATCAAAACTGGCCATAGACCCACCAATGTACACACACCAACAAACCCAAAGAACAGTTTGGTGTTTAAATTGGATTCGTCACCGACACGGAGTTTCAGCAATGTCGTGTAAACGCCATACAAGCAGGCACTACCGAGAGCAAACATGTTCCCCATCAAAGCCTTGGGTGGAGCGGTTATTCGTTGATCGTCCTGACTTGTTATCAATGCAATCCCACTGACTAGAAATAGCAGCGGGCCCAACTTCCTGAAATGAAACTTCTCAATGCCCATGTACGCCCCAAAAACAAGGGTGAAAAATGAAGAAGAACAGCTGATTATCGTTGCACTCTGTACGGTTGTGTAGTTATAGCTCGCATTATTCAGTAAATTCGACGCAAACCATAAAATGAAAAAGATGATGCTTAATTTAGCAGTTTCCCAAACGGAAAAACTTTCTGATGATGTTGGCTTTGAATGACGTTTTAAACCCCACGGTAAATACACTGCCATCAGTGCAGTGTTTATATATGTGATGAAAAACGGCTTCGAGTAGTCTGCGGCCATAGCATTCACGAGGAAACCGGAAACTACCCATAATACGACGACTACGGCCAGGAGAACCAGCCCAATGGCCCAGCGTGAGTTGACGTGCATATTAAATGGACGCGCACGCGCCGGTTAATTTTTTTTTTTTAAATGCCGGTGACCTCTTAAACCGAAGGTAGCTAGTTCGGACCGGACGTGGGTACCACAGATTACTGTTAGGCGCGGGGGACTTGCTATATATTGCCCATCGCCACTAATGGCATTGTATCATATCCCGTGAAGAGAGGGCGTGGCATCACAGTCCGACCAAGGCCAAACGCGGCTGCTTTTAAGGGGTAGCGTTAATTTAGATGCCGCAATTAAAAGAAGCTATGTACATTAAATCGATAAACATTAGAACTCGAACCTTTCGGTCTTCTTTAAGTGGGAGCTTCGCACGGGCAGGTCAACTGCCGGTGCCGCATTGTTAGCGACTAATTTGTCAACGATATGCTGCCGTGACCTGATCAGTTCTTTAGCGGCAGGGTGCTTTTTCATACTTTTCACTGTATTTAAGGCCAACGCGGTATCCCCCAACCGTGTAGCCGAATCTAGCAACCCCACCAAAGCCTGGCCCGTGGTGTCCGTGGCAATGGCCAATTTGAACCATTCTCGAGCCAGTTCTACTTCGCCAAACCAATTGAGCAGCAAATTCCCCAAAACTAAGAACGAATCGCGAAACCCATGCGTGGCCGCTAATTCCAAATGTTTCCGGGCAGCGAGCCTATCGGATTCGCGCAATTGAGCGAGTAAAAAGTGACAATCAGCTACTTGCTTGTCATCCTCGGCCAATTGGCACGCCTTGGAAAGGTACTTGCGGGATTTCACCAATTGCGAGCTTTTAAAGGTTATTAATCCGAGGTTCCGCAAACACTCAACTTCTAAACGGCTATCGTCCAGCTTACTGTCAAGGGCCATTTCGTAGAACCGCTGTGCCTGCACAGTGTGCCCCATTGAGTAAGCGAGATCGCCGCTCACTTTAAATGCCAACGAAAACTTCTGATCCATCAGTTGCTTCAAAAGCTCGCTGCCACTGTTCATATCTTCATCGCTGGCATCTTTTTGCCGCATTCGCGCCCCGCATAATAGGGCAATTGCTGTTTTGTCGCCCATATCAGCAGCGGCTTCCAACAGATTGGTTTCAGCCTCGGCAGAAGCTTTGGTCATAAGGCCATCATTACGTCTACAGTCTTCCATGGACCGTTTAATGCGGATCAAGGCATCGGCGGTGTACCGTTTAGGGAAGGTGGCTACATCGTAGTTTTCACTGCATGTCTGGATCAACTTCTCGATGTCTTTATATCGTAGGGGCACCCGGAATTTAAAGAAGTACCTCTGAATCACCTTCTTCGGAACGCCGCAAACCATGGCATCGCTATTTAATGAAAATGAAAAATCGCTTCCGTTAGCCTAGGCACGTGAGCGGGATCCCCACGATCTTATATCTCCTAACCCTGATGGGGTCCAGAGGTGGTGGGCTCTGGGCTCTTGGTAATTGGCTGGATACCCTATATGGGTACCATCGTGAACAACGCGAAGCCTCAACGGCTACCGATCCCAAAAAATTGCAAATGCTCAGAGACTAAAGCAATGTATTTTATTTATTATGTTCCATTGAAATAGAGTGGCTCGTGTATAATGCATGCCCAGCAATGTCGTGCTCCAATTGCACCCAGTGGGAACATCAATGCCGTAAATACTTTAAAGACCTGTGAAACACCATGGTAAACTGTATATTAAAACAATATTCTGATTGCTCACCATATGCATGCGCGATTTTGTTATCGAGCATAACGGATAAAGATTCTTTGCGGTTGCTGCATAGACTCAGGCTGGCTGTGTCATGCAGTGATTGTCGCCCTAACCCTTGACACCACCCACTAGTGGGTCAACTGCCGTTAACGGCTGTGTAGGGTTTGGATGAGTTTATCTGTATAAGCTGGGGCTTCCGCCCCCCACACGATGGCAAACGCCTAAAATGTAAATCTGCTTGAATCATGTATAGATTTTGCCTATATAAGCATAGATCACTAGCTCAAGCCTATGTAAATCAAATGCCCAAGACTTTAGAGGCTTGCTTTCGCTAAGTTACCAGTATCAAAGTTAAACAAACCTCTATCGACGAACTTATATGAGATCGGGGTTTGTGCGGTGGCTTATTTGCTCCATCGGAAAAGTCGTGCATACGCTATTAGGGTTGGCAGAGCAGTTTTAATATTCTTCGTCTGGCAGCGACACTCACACTGAGGATCGTTTTTCTTTTCGTTTTTAGAGGTGGAGCTCATCCGATAGATTAGTTTTTCCTTCATTCAAACTGCGCGGGCTCACGGCGCCTCCGTTTTTACTTTGTTTTTTTACGAATGACGGAAAAACTTACGCCTCAAGACTATGGCGCTAAATATTTAGCCGACGATAGTCAATCGTTGGCGGATGTCGAAAAAACTAAGATTGAAGAAGTCACGCAATATTTTGATGAAGAAAGTACCGAGGTAAATGAAGGACCGTGGCATCGCCGGTTCATCAATTCGTTCAAACCAGCAGTTATTCCGGAGATTGACACCGTGGGGATGACCGAGCAAGAGATCCACAATGCTCGGATCGCAGCTACTCCCCTTGCACATACGATGCCTCCCATTACTTTGTCTTTAATGGCAATTGGAGGCGCTATTGGCAGTGGTTTGTTCATTGGATCAGGCCAATCTCTGGCAGATTCAGGACCTGGTTCGGTCATCTTGGGTTTCTTTGTCGTGGGTATTATGTTACTTTGCATGATGTTGGGTCTCGGAGAGACCAGTGTTCGTTTCCAGCTTTCAGGGAGTTATACAAGTTTAAGCATTCGGCTGATTGATGATAGCTTTGGCGTTGCTTGTGGTTGGTGCTATTGTCTTTTATGGCTGGTGTCCTTCCCGCTCGAACTTACTGCTTCATCAATTGTTTTAGGTTACTGGAAGTACGATAACAATGGTGCGGTTAATGTGAACCCAGCTGCTTGGGTCGCGCTTTTTTGGGCAGTGCTGTCATTTATCGGGTTTTCAGGAGCCAAAACATACGCATTTGCTGAATCCACATTCAGTGTGATCAAAGTTATTACCATTATTGGCTTCTGCATTTTCGGGATCATCATTACCGCTGGAGGTGGTCCATCGCATCATTATTTTGGCACGCATTACTGGTGGAACCCCGGTTCGTTCCACCATGGGTTCAAGGGCTTTGTATCAACATTTATTAATTCTGCATTCGCCACTTCGGGCATCGAATTAAGTGTGTTGGCATCTTCGGAAAGCCCCAATCCGCATAAAGTGCTTCCGAGAGTCGTAAAGCAAACATTCTGGCGTGTAATTCTGTTTTACATGGTTAGCCTCACGATTGTGTTTTGCCTAGTGCCATATACGAATCCCAACTTGGGCACGTCCGCTGATGGTAATGCATCTCCATTTGTACTGGCAGTGAAGGCTGCTGGCGTTAGTGGACTACCGTCAGTTATGAACGCAGTGATCTTGCTGTCGGCCCTCTCGGTGGGTAATGCATCGATCTTTGCTTGCTCGCGTACGCTGGCGGCAATTGCTCAGCATGGTGGTGCACCTAGTTTTCTGGCGTACATCGACCGTGCCGGACGGCCTCTCGTTTCCATTGCTATTACATGCGCGTTCGGCCTCATTGGCTTCATTGTAGCATCAGGTAAAAGCGGTGTTGCGTTCGATTGGATGCAGGCCATCTCAAGTCAAGCCACACTTTTCACCTGGGGGGCGATCTCGTTGAACCACATTGTGTTTCGTGTCGCCATGAAACGGCAGGGACGTGACCTCAAGGAGAACTATTATGTCTCCCCGTTAGGCATCTATGGGTCATTGATCAGTCTTGGTATCATTTTAGCAATGCTCGGCTTGCAGGTATGGATCGCTTTGTTCCCAATTACCGGAGTTAAGCCGAACGCTTACGATTTCTTCCAAATTTGGCTGTCATTGCCCATTGTTCTGGCGATCTTCATCGCGCATAAACTATGGTACCGCCACCCGTTTGTCCGTCCCTCGCAGGCAGATATTGTTACGGGCGCGAAATTCAAAACCAAGGAAGAAATTGAGGCTGCTGATGAAGAAGAAGTGAACTTTATGAGGAAAGTGCCCAAGTGGCTCCGCCCCTTGATCCGGCTTTGGCGAATCGTTTGTTAACGAACTATTTAAACAACAGCGTACTTAAAACACTCATTTATTATATATTCAATCGCTGGCATATGCGCGGTGCCCGCTTGTTTTATTGTATAGAGTCTTATCGAGAAGCACCTCGTTCCTGCATTAATGATGTCACAGCCGTATCGTTGCATGTACTATATCCCACTCACAAATTCCACTTACCCGTACCCACATCCGTGCCCATTTCCGTGCCCATCTCCATGCCCTACTGATATGACTAAATCTTCACATGGCTGGGTGAGAGGCTTGGCAATTTTTCAATCGTGATGGTCCAAACGAAAAAAAAAACATCGTATGTGGCACGGGTTGCAGAAAAATATTTAAAATCACGAAAAAATGCTACCTACACACATGAATGAATATATTTTTGCCCAGTATATTTAGATCCCTCATGGCCATCTCCAGACGCCGTGCTCCTTAATTGGGCTGTATGCTTATTTCCGTTAGTGTGCCCCTGATCATGTTCAGGGCTTTGCTGCAGAAGGGTAAGGGCTCCACCACAAACGTAGATTTGAGGTGCCCTGGAGTAAGTATGTAGTGACGCACAACTTTTTTGAACTTACAACGTACTCGCATAAACGGCTGGGCCGATTGCAGTGACATTTTGCCAGGAAACCCAATCATTGGTTCGTCTTTAGAATTAATTTCGTTTTGAAATTAGAATATCTTTCATTGTACCAAACGTTTATTCATTTGCAATTCTTCAAACAGCCTAATGAGTACGGACAAGAAAATACTGGACTCGGAGGGCTACCCCTCCGACGAGGAAGGCAGCATAAGTGACGAATTCCGCTCCCCAGATGCCCAGCCTAAAGGGCAGTCTCTTTATAGGCGATTTATCGACTCCTTTAAGCCAGCTGCCATACCGCATTTTGATTCCACGGGAATGACAGAAGAGGAGATCCGCAACCATCGGTTAGCAGCTGCTCCGATGTCTCACAGCCTTTCTACTTGGCAAATATCCATGATGGCTATAGGAGGATCGATCGGTTCTGGTTTGTTTATTAGCACTGGTAATGATCTTAAAACTGCGGGCCCCGGAGGCACGATCATTGGCTTTTTCATAACCGGCGTGATGCTGTTTTTCATGATGCATTCGATGGGCGAAGTCAGTGTACGTTTCCCCAAGATGAATTTGGTCATGCAAAGTGACCGCATTTGTGATGACAGTGTTGCATTTAGCATGTGCTGGATCTACTTTTTGAATTGGGCAGTTTCTTACCCGCTTGAATTGGTGGCCTCAGCGATTATTATTCAGTATTGGCAATCCCCAGCGGCCCAGGTGAACCCAGCAGCATGGGTGGCCCTATTTTGGTTTGTATTGCTGTTTATTGGGTTCAGTGGTGTCAGTATTTATGGTCATGCCGAGGCTTTTTTCTCAGTAATTAAAATTGTGGCCGTTATTGGGTTCTGCATCTTTGGCGTCGTATGTACGGCTGGTGGAGGTCCCGACCATCATTACTATGGCACGCATTACTGGTATGATCCAGGATCTTTCAACAGTCAGGGAGCCAGTGCCTTCAAAAACACGATTACAGTGTTCATTTCCACGGCATTCGCCATGTCCGGAATCGAATTGGCCGGTGTTGCCTCAGCGGAAAGCAAGGACCCGCATATTGCTTTGCCCCGGGCAGTACGCCAGTCGTTTTGGCGCGTAATCCTGTTTTACTTGGTGAGTTTGGTGATCTGTTTTTGTTTGGTGCCATACACGAATCCCAACTTGGGAACTCATGATGATGGCAGCGCCTCACCTTTCGTGTTGGCGATTAAAACCACTGGCGTAAGCGGTTTACCCTCGGTGATGAACGTGGTGATTCTATTGGCTGCATTGTCGGTGGCCAATGCTGCGATCTATGGTAGTTCACGAACACTAGCGGCAATTGCCCACTCGGGAGGAGCCCCGGCTTGGGTCGGGTACGTCGACCGCACGGGGCGGCCGTTAGTGGCGATCATAATCACCATGATTTTTGGGCTTATTGGGTTCTGCGTAGCGGCGAAGGACTACCAAAAGGCATTTGATTGGATGCAGGCCATCTCTGCCCAGGCCACGATGTTTATTTGGCTGTTTATCTGTGTTAATCACATTCTGTTCCGGCTGGCAATGAAGGTGCAGGGCCGGTCGCTCAGTGAGCAGCTATACACATCGCCGTTCGGAATCTTTGGCTCGATCATTGCGATGGGGATTATACTTGCCATTCTAGGCTTAGAAATATGGATTGCGATATGGCCCGTGGATTCGAGCCCGAGCGCTTACAATTTCTTTCTGACGTGGCTTTCACTCCCCATAGCCCTTGCGTTCTTTATTGGCCACAAACTGTGGTATCGACGCAAGCCTATTATGCCATCAACAATGGATCTAATGACGGATGCAAACATCAAGACGCCAGAATTCATTGAAAAGGAAGCGATTCGCCGCCGCGAATGGGAAAGTCTTCCACGCTCTACCCGTATATTGAAATGGTTGGGAAGCTCGATCTGCTAAGCTGCCTTAACAACAAGAAGCAGTTTGTGGATCTGTAACGAATAAATTTTTATTTATGCATGATGTATATATAGCTATTGAATTGATGTTCAATATGACGGCGCATAGTTTTGGCTGGTCCAATGGATACGGAATTGGCCCTAACCCAGTGAGTATCAACCGACCCAATCACTAACGGTGCTCTATATAATGGGTGCGTTGGACTACAGCCATGTTGTTATTGGCTCAGGAGTAGTGGGATTGGCAATCGGATCGAGACTGGCCCGTTTGGGTCATCGTGTGTTAGTTGTGGAAAAAAATAATCAAATAGGTGCCGAAACGAGCAGTCGTAATTCAGAAGTTGTTCATGCAGGTATTTATTATCCTCCAGGCTCGCTTAAATCCACACTTTGCATTAGAGGTAAAGAACTACTATACAATCTTCCTAAGGAAACTGGGTTCCGCGACATCCGTCAATGTGGAAAATGGATTGTTGCCCAAACACCTTCTGAGGCAGCCTACCTCGATAAATTATTAGCAATTGGTAAAAAGATTGGGGTCCCCTTAGAATTTGTTTCTCTAAATAAAGCCCAACAGCTGGAACCAGCTGTGATTGCTGGTGAGGCCGTGCTTAATTCGCCCACAACCGGTATTCTAAGTGCTCATTCATTAATGCAATACCTCGAATCTACAATAATTGACCATGGTGCAGATATCGCGCTTCAAACAGAAGTCAAAGGTATTGAATCAAATGCTGCTGGATGGACTGTACAATGCCAAAGTTCAGGTGAGGATGTCAGCATTTCATCGGCAAAGGTCATCAATTGCGCAGGTTTGTGGGCTCCAAATATAGCACAAATGGTGGGATTGAACTATAAGCCGTTTTATGCGAAAGGTAATTACTTTTCGTACTCATCTGCAAAGGCCAAAAATATGGTTAAAAGACTTATTTATCCGTGCCCCTCCGACTACGGTTCATTGGGCACGCACCTTACAATCAGTTTAAATGGCGATATCAAGTTCGGTCCCGACTTTGAATGGGTGCAATCGCCCAATGATTACCGTGTTAATGCCCAGAATTTGGACAGGGCCAAGGAGGCAGTTAAGAGGTACTTGCGTATTGACGAAACCAAAATCATCCCCGATTATAGCGGAATTAGACCTAAACTTAATACAAATGTTACGGATTTCCAGGATTTCGTGATTGAAGAGCCTAAACCAGGTTTCATAAATTTGTGTGGCATTGAGAGCCCAGGACTGACATCAAGTTTAGCCATTGCTGAATATATTGAGCCAATGGTTATATAGAATAGATCTTAATGTATCAGTATATAGTGTAGCAGCCGAATTGGTATGACCTACCTGCCTTGGATAGAGCTCGACAGATGGCCAGTGTTAGTTAGGCCCCATTGGTCACGTGAGCGCAAATGGCCGAGCAATCAAGTTCATATGCACTAAGATCATTTTGATAAAGCCAAAGTTGTAAACAATATGCGCAAATTCATACGTTTACCTATAAAAACATGTTGTCGTGGCCTTACCACTATTAGAGATGTTGTACACCAATCCCCCCACAGAATAGCTGTTCTTTATGGTTCGTATAAAGGAAATAGTCAAGAAAGCGCGCGGAATTTGCATTCAGAGTTGAAATGGCGCCTAGGAATTGATGCTTCTCTTTCAGATTTAGCCAAGCTGGAGTTCCATAACCTGGCAGATCTAAGTTCAAGAGATACCATCTTGGTATGTCTAAGTACTTATGGTGACGGTGAACCGAATCCTGCTTCGGAAAAGTTCTATGACCAGCTGTTCACTAAAGAAACCAAACCTGCCCCTTATTCTTTCAACTTCTCCGTATTCTCTAGGGGCTCCTCATTGTACGATGACACGTTCGCGAAGGCAGGCATCGACATTGATGCTCGACTACGTTCGTTGGGCGCCAAACATTTGGCCCCCATTGGCATTCAGGACAAAATGTCAATGCATCAGGCTGATGAGTACTTCCAATGGAAAGAGGAAGTGGTCGTGGCGTTGGGTCAGAAGTTGGGGCTTGAAGAAAAGCCGTTTGAGTACATCCCCGAAACTAAAGTTGAACCCGTCAAGGCAGAATCTGTACAAACTTTGTACAGAGATGTTTTAGAAGGTGCCCAAATTGCTCCTGTGCGGGTTAAATGCCTACCCTCTACGGACCGCGAGTACATTCATGCTGAACTCAAGCTGCCTGGTTACACCACGGGCGACCATGTAGCAATTTGGTCTTCTAATTCACAAGAAAAGGTCAATCTATTTTTGAACGCCATGTTTGGATCCCAGCTGGTTTCGGATCGGCGCCACGAAGCTGTCAAAATTACTCCACAGGAGGGCCCAGCAATTATCACCTCATACGAGCTGCTTGCCCAACACTCCATAGATATTAATGGCCAACCTCAACGCGAAACGTTATTGAAATTAATCAATATGGCTCCCTCTGAAGCGGCTAAAGACCGATTAAACTACTTGATTGAATCGAACCAGCCACTAAGAAGCCTTGCCGAGGTTCTGGCATCCACGAGCCCCGAAACCCCGTGGGTCCAGAGTTTGCCATTGTCGGCACTGATTGATGTTCTGCCTCCTTTACTGCCTCGTCGGTACAGCGTGACCTCTTCGAACAAAGTCGAGCCCGAATGGGCTGGCCTCACTGCGGTGGTTGAACGCGACGCATCCACGAACTTTTTGGGTGTGGCCACTGGTGAATTGCTCCGCTTAAGCGGCCATGAAACGCAGATGTTGGCCGCGGTCGAGCCCGTTCCCAAATTTTGGCTTCCCGAGAAGTCAGAAACCCCGCTTCTATTGTTCGGCGTCGGTACTGGCGTGGCACCCTTCCTTGGTTTCCTTCAAGAACGCAGTATAGATCCCAGTGCAGGTCCTATACTTCTATTCACGAGCACGCGAACACCCAGTGATCTTATCCACCTTCCGGAATTCGTCAAGCTCATTGGCAGCAACTCCAAGTTTCAGCACATCCCCGCATACTCCCGAATAAACCGTGAATCTCCCGATTTCGGCCGACTTATGGATAGATTTAACGAGAATCGCGAACTTATATATGAGTTCGTTCAGAAAGGCGCCCACATATACATGTGCGGCGATATCCGAAAGGTTCGTCACAACGTAAAAAATGGTTTCATCGGGATTTTGGCGGAAAAACTTAACCTGTCGCGCAAAGAGGCCAAGGCTGAGTTTAAAAAGCTGAAAGCTCAGCAACGCGTGCACATGGAGCTGTGGTAATGCTGTACATTTACAATATAAATATATATTATGGACTGCCGTTGGTAATGGTCCATGAGTAGCCGGTGCTTTTCGTATAATTACTTCTCATATAGGTGCTTTTCATGCCGTGCTGGTTAACACAATAATGTTTAGGTTGTAAGGTGGTGATTACGTGTGCTAGCAGTATGTGTTTAGGGTTTAACCACGTCGTTAATACCGCACAGTGACCGGTACTGAACCATGGCCGAAACAACCGTGTCCCTTTGGGCTCCCCTGCTCTACGTGAGCGTTTTGCTGTCGGCATTAGTGATTTTCTCGAAAGTGCATCGCAAACGCAAGCAAGAGAAGCTCGCCAACACTTTACAGTTTTACGAGCACAACTTCGCCAAGGATATTTATGAAGGTCTAAAGGCCAAACCGAAGGTTCCCGAAAAGCTATTGAAGTCAGCGTTGATGGCTTGGGCCACCGAGAACTTTACACGCCTACTTAGGTACCGCGACAACGAGCCCGTCATGATGGCTCTGCTGCAGAAGGGAGAGATTGGTGAGGATGTTTATGAACGGTTTACCGGATCCAAAACGCTCAATGAGCGTGAGTTGCAAGAGCTCGCGGGCGAGGCCCTGCAGCTGGACCCGAAATGGACGACGATGGTGCAAACTGTTTCAGAAGTTACCCAGCAGCACGCCATACGCCGCCGGCTTGCCCAAATCGATCTTCTAAAGCAGGAATATATAGATTTGGGCGGCGTGCAGGCCCAGGCCGTGGCGGAGGCGAATGCCAAGGGTGCCGAAGCTCCGAAGGATGTTGGATCTACTAAGAGCGAGAAGAGCTAAGTTATTAAATAGAATTATGTGTCGCAACTTGGTTTTTTTTCGTAAACTTAACATGAATTATTTCCGGCTTTTGAGTGCACGGACCCAGTGATTATTTGATATGTCTCAGTTGGGTTGCCGTGAGGGGTCGGCCGTATCGGTTTGCGACGCGTCTTAGAGCTGCATCCGCTCACAGAAGAATGCACATAGTTTAAATAGTTTGTATTTGTTTTAGCTTTGAATATTATTGGTGACACCTATGCCGCATGTACGCTGCTGCGCGTGGGTATGCAGCGTGCGGATCGATGGTATTACAGCCACCCATCGCTTATTTAACCACTACAACAATTTCCTACATGATTTGCGCGCGTATTCGGTAAACGACTTCATTGATTTCCCGGTATTATTTGATTACCTATGTAGTGTTCAAATCAGCATTCTCGATGATGTGTAGCCTGCATGCCAGGCCACGCGCCTTTGAAAAATATTATTTTAGATCATCCTAGGGTAAATCACACGTTTGCTCCTCGATGAATATCGCGACCCCACAAATAAACCACTTTCAGGCATAATGCCTATGGCTAGCGGGGGCCTGCAAAGATTTTCAGATCCCTTTCGGCGGGAGTAATTTCCATCTAGACTAATGAATATGTAACCAACTTATTTCAAATAGCAGTGTTTGCATGCACCGGCATTGTTTCACCCCGCGTGGCTTGGCAATAAGTCTTAAGGGATGCGAGAAAACCATTTCAGACGCGTGCGTAATTGAAGTAAAGGGTTAGGGCATGCACGTAGATAATTGAATTAACAGCTTGTGAATTGAAACCCTAGCGCCACCATGCTCTGCAAGCACACCTCTCTAAACCCTCGGCAACCCGTCCAAAGTAATAAACAATTCGGCCCATACCAGTCCTGGCTGCTGAAACTTTTTCCCTCAAGCTCAAACAAAACCGGCATTTACTCTCTAAGGCAGTTTATATTCACAGATAACTTGCCCTAGAATTCTAATCTTGCGCTGTTTATCGTTGAAATTGTCGTTTATTGGGGGAGCTCCACCGGCACGCAGTAGCCACTGTCTTTAAACACCCAAATTCCACCTCCAATATTTGCCAAAAGCGCCCGAACTACCTAAAGAAGTCATCTTCGGTATATACTGGCGGGCTTTTACCGCGAATAAATGACGTTAGCGTGCGTTCCTGACGCCCCTTTAACGGGGACGGGCATGGCACCGGAAGAAGCCATTCAGCAACCTTCGTCTGATTTAAAGGACAAATTCAATTTTGATGCATGTTTTGTTCCTCAAAAATGTGATTCTACTCCTGTAGATTTGTCGGCAAATAACAGTTCTAGTGCTACCACCATTTACGAGTCGGACCGTTCTGAACCGGTTAAAGGCAAACGACAGACGGTTAAAACCGATAATTTTGTAACCAATGAGGAATCTCAAGTAAACCAGCTAACAATCCCTACTGGTTTAGACATAAATGGTGCATGCGTTTCCCGTAAGGCATCGGGACCCACAAAGCCCAAACAAAGGTTGGCTCAGCCCACTGCAAATACCACAAAGGCTGGGTCGTATGGTGCTTTGCCCAAGGGCAAAATTCCTCGCAATGATTCCACAGTGGGTGCTAAGACTTGGGCTCCCAATGGGAAGATGAAACGCTCGGTCAATTCTCAGGTGAAGTACGCAGGCTCAATTGGCAATACTGACGGCAATAAGCCCAAACCAAAGCCAAATGACAAGACGGAGCTCCGTGTTACCAATGGTGCGAAGATGAAAGCTAGTACCACGAAGGGTAAGACTCCTCAGGCCAAACATGGCGCGAATGCCAACAATTCTGACTACAATGCCACCGATGCTGCATCAGCTACACATGAATTGCTGTACCCGCCCGGGATGTCCCCGCCTTTACCGCCTGACTGTACCTGCCCCAGCCGGTGTTTAGAAGTTGAGGGCGTCCCCACTGGTTATGAAGGGCTGGTTGCGGATTTGGCACACCGCGTGGGTGATTTAGAATTCGATCCAATTGTCCAGCTTGCCTTGCATACTGTCAAAGTGCAGTTTTTGGATTTGCGTGCTGCAGTTGCATTTTATCGCTCGGTTTTAGGAATGCCGAATTTAGCCACGGTTAAAGTACACTACACCATTCAGCCATTTATTGAGGCTCTGGCAATTGACATCCCCTGGGGGGTCACGGTAAACAAGGCCGAGGTGTTTGGTTTAATGTCGCGGTTTGGAGTGCTTAGCCACTTTTCCTTGGATTTTGTTCACACCGCCGGTTCCCACTTGCTGTTGTGTGCATACTGTAACGTGCGGGACACGTCTAAACTGGTGAAATTACCGGTCACCATTGGTGGCCGGCAGCATGTGCCCGTTCGGAAGGTTTTACCCCATGCAGCTTTGTGCAATGCTTCTTTGCTGAACTCCAAGACGGGGTTGCTGCATGTGCCGAACGCGGTGCCTCCCTGGATAACTTCGCCTTTAAAGGAAATCAGCCCGGTTTTGTTGCCGACGCCAATTGGCTCGGTTGCGGGCTCCTTCTCAAAGGCACAGCTGTCTCAGGACTTTTCTGCATTGAACATCTCTGAGTCTCCTTCGGCCATGCCGCCGTCATTTAGGTCGCCAGGGATCTCATTGTTTCAAAAGCACCGGTCGCCTATCAGCGATGTGGCGTTTTCCAGTGCGAGCATTAGCTATCCGCTATCCAATGGGTTTAAGCGGAACCACCATGGTGGGGGTACAGACAACGAAGTCATGGTTAAATCTGCTCATTGGTCGAGCCCGAATATGTCAATTGGTTCCGCAAACTGGGCAGATTCCTTTAAGGATACCACATTGGCAGCCATGGATTATACTCCGTGCAGCACATTGGATTCCATCAAACACCGGCTTCATTATACTGCCGAGGGTGGTCATTTCAACACCATGGAGCAGCTTCAACAAGTTTCGCCGTCTAAGAACCCGTTGGTGGACACATCGACGTCGCCGGCTCAGTTGTCCACGGTGATCGACCTCAACTCGATAGCGATAGGTACCGAAACTCGCACGACCGTAATGGTATGCAACATCCCCAATAAGCTCGGCTTCGAAGACTTCAAGAAGTTTATCGATGAGACGAGTTTTGGGACTTATGAGTTTCTTTATCTCCGTTTCGACTTTTCCAACCGATGCAACGTCGGCTACGCCTTCGTTTCATTTACCAAGCCTATGCATGTGAAAAGCTTTGTTGAGAAACGGTGTGGCATGAAGTGGAACACGCAAAACTACAACTCGGAGAAGATCGTTGATATCAAGTTTGCCCGCATCCAAGGTCGGGATAACTTAATCCGCAAATTTCGGAACTCGTTTGTTATGCAGCAGAGCCCCGCGTTCCGCCCGAGACTGTACATCACCAGTGGGCCCCGTTTAGGCGAGGAAATCCCGTTTTCGAGTGTTTAGTATCCCCAAAGTTTTTTTTTTCATTCTCTATGTTTATTTCCCCCACTAATTCTATATGTTCTTTTATATGTAGCTATTCTTTTGATTTCGCGTCGCGGTCGCGCTGTTCTTTCATTTGCCGAAGCATATCCTCTAAACTATTACGGTCCATATCCACAAAGTCATATGGGACGTGGCTCGTTGAGTGCGGCTTAGAGCTAAAAGTGCGCGTGCGGTCTTCTTTGTTAACTAAACGCAAGTCCAGCTCGGGTAGATGGGGCAGTTCATCCCAACTGAACAAAATCGGGTCAGTTTGCTCATCCCATGGATTTATATCAATAAGCCAGGCGCGTTTGCCCGTGCGCGGAATATGAACATCAAAAACAAAGCTGGGGTCGGCAAATTTAGCACTAATAGTCGCCGCCATCTCCTTACACAGCTCTTCGATGCGAGGCCGCAGTGTATCTAAGAATTCATAGTAATTGACATCACGTTGCGTGATTCCCACTAATTTTCTGTTCCTAACAAAGCAGCGAAACTCCGTGGACGGGTGCAAATCAAACCATTCGCGGAGCACGAGGGTCAACTGTGTGGGTTCTAGTTGTAGATCGTGATTTATGTAGTCGCTCGATTTCAGCAGCATGTAAACGTCATTTGCCGATGTACACCGCATGGTGTTACTGGGCAGAATCCATTTAGAATCCACGGGTGCCGACCAGTTCAGTTTGGGGGCGACTTCGCCGTTCAGCTGTTTAATGGCATCCTCAATTTCAAAGTGGAAGTTGGTAGGCGGTTTTTCTGCTTCAGTGGTTACATCCTGTTCGGTTTTCTCGGGCACAACCGCGGTTTCCCACTCGCTGGCAGAACTAGCAGCTCCATCTTCAAATAACGCGATCCCGTCCGCCAGCAAGTACTGACGAAACTCCTCGGGAGCGTGTAACACGCGGTGTTTCGGGATCATATCCGCGAACAGCGGGCGCCAGTTAGCGAACTCGCAGTTCGAAATCGCTGAAGACTTCATGACCTTCTTGATGCGCCGCTATACGTTCTTGCCTACAAGGCTGTACCGTAACTACTACAGCACGGCATTTACCGCTCTACAAACAATTATTCACACTTCATTGGTGTACTACTGTAATACTACATTGGCGTATATATACCGTACTACATTAAGCGTGCATGCTCACACCTTAACGCCCATATACGATTCTACTCCCACAGACGGGAGTCTACACCCATAGACGAGTCTACACCCATAGACGGGAGTCTAAACCCATAGACGGGAGTCTAAACCGTCAATCTACCTCCAGTCCATCTAAATATCCCTTGCTATAGACACCCAACCATTTCCTCGCCTGATTCGGAACACTATCTATTCATAATAATTCATTTATATTGCTGTATCTACGCTAGGCTCGCGGGTGGCCAAGCCGGCCTGACTAACGCCTCCAGCCAAAAGCCCTCACCACCCTCGCCCTAGTTTTCACCACCTTTAGAATGTCTGCCGCGGTCGCCAAGAACGGTGCAAACACCACTTTTAGAGACAAAGAGAAGCCCGCGGAAGTGCGGAAATCTAACCTGACAGCTGGCCGGTCGGTTGCCGACGCCATCCGGACGTCGCTCGGCCCGAAAGGCATGGACAAAATGGTGAAAACCAAAACCGGTGAGGTTCTCATTTCGAACGACGGTCACACGATTTTGAGAGAAATGGCGGTGCTGCACCCTGCCGCCCGCATGCTCGTCGAGTTAAGCGCTGCTCAAGATGCCGAAGCCGGCGACGGCACGACCTCGGTGGTGATTATTGCCGGTGCTTTGCTCGGAGCCAGCGAAAAATTGCTCGAGCGCGGGATCCACCCATCGCTAATTGCCGAAAGTTTTACCCGCGCTGCTCAACGGGCCGTCGAGGTAATGCTGGACATGAGCATTAAAGTTGATCTTAGCAGCCCCCAACCACTGGTTCAAGCAGCTGCGACCTCCTTAAGTTCGAAAATCGTGGCTCAGCACTCGTCAAAGTTAGCACCGATGTGTGTGGATGCCGTTTTGAGTGTTAGTGATGGCGCTGATGTGGACTTGAACAGTATTCGCATTGTTAAAAAATTGGGGGGTACAATGGAAGATACCGAGCTCGTGAACGGTTTGGTTTTGCGCCAGAGAGTTGCTGGCGCAGTGAAGCGGGTCGAAAAGGCGCGCATTGCCCTTGTTCAGTTCCAATTGTCGCCCCCCAAGCCTGACTTGGAGAACCATGTGGTAGTTAGTGACTACCGGCAAATGGACAAAATCCTTAAAGAAGAGCGGCAGTACCTCTTGAATATCGCTAAAACAATCAAGAAGCATAAATGTAACGTTGTTTTGATTCAAAAGTCGATTCTCAGGGATGCCGTCAACGACATGTCGCTGCATTTCATGAACAAACTAGGCATTATGGTCGTTAAGGATATTGAAAGGGACGAGGTCGAATTTATTTCTAAGACGTTGGGGTGCCATCCAATTGCGGACATTGACAGCTTCTCGGAGGACCGGCTTGGTAGTGCCGATTTGTTTGAAGAAGTGGAGCAGGCAGAGGCTTTCATTTTACGGGCCACTGGGCTCAAGCCATTCTCCCCGGCGTCACGTGCCACCCCGGTAGTCCCCGCTACCGATGCCGCCAGTGGTGGTGACAAGGACAAGCTGCCACCGGTTTTGAAGAAGAAGACTGAGCGCGCACACGTTGCTACTTGTTCAATTGTATGCCGTGGTGTCAACAATCTGGTGCTGGACGAGACCGAACGGTCGATCCATGATGCTTTGTGTGTGGTGAAATGCCTCGTGAAGCAGCAGGCCCTAATTGCCGGTGGCGGTGCAGCCGAGATCGAGGTTGCCCGCGTGCTCAGTAAAGAAGCCGATGCGCTGGGCGGTACTGAAGCCGTTTGCTGGAAGGAATTCGCTGAGGCTCTGGAGGTGATTCCTACTACTTTGGCGGAAAACGCGGGCGTCAACGCCATCAATGCCGTGACTGAACTCAGGCAGAAACATGAGCAGGGAGCTCGCAATGCGGGAATTTCCATGAGAAGAGGCACGGCCGACATTACTGCCGAAAACGTTTTGCAGCCGGTGCTTGTCAGCACTTCGGCGATCACGCTGGCGGCAGAGTGTGTTAAGAGCATTTTGCGCATTGACGACATCCAATTTACGCGATAAATAAATTATT